>PVKA01002111.1:0-113039 GCA_004027165.1 Ctenomys sociabilis
GAAATTTTCTTGCAATTAATACCGAAAGGTTGAAGCTGACAAGCAATGATCCAAGAATCATAGAATTGAAAAACTGAAGGATGCAGACCAGGAGCAAGCCTGTTATCTGTATACTGTACAGCCATGTCGCCTGCAGCAGCCAAAGATTAGAGGGTTAAGCAGCTTTTATCAGGAGACCACCGCATGGTGACATCTCAGGTTAGAAACAATGCAGAAAACACACCTCTGTTTAAGGAACACAGTTAAGGAGCACTTAATCATACTCATCGCATTTGCCATCTGCAGCCAACAATGAATACTAACATTCTATTATTTCCTAATTTTCTAGATCACACACTTTAGGACTGTGTCATACACTGGCTTTTGTCTTGTCTCTGTGTGTGCCCCTAGTTCCAAGACGGACTGGAAATTCTCCCTGCAGCAAGGTTTTCTGCTCTTTCTTTGGTTCTCAGCAGGCATAGTATAGTGACTGAGAGCTTGATCCCAGGTATCAACAGCAGCTGAAATACACTCTTAACTCTGGTGATCTTAATGTGCCAGGAATGGTCAGTGCAGGGCTAAGGCTGTGCTAAGATGTCAGTACACACAGTGATGATATATGCACACCTATGCTTGTAGCAGCACAATTCATAATAGCTAAATCTTAGAAACAGCCTATTATCCATCAACAGGTGACTGGATAAAGAAAATGTGCATTTATACACAATGGAGTAGTACTCTGCCATTAAGAAGGATAAATTTGGGTCATTTGTAGGCAAATGGATGCACATTGAGACCATAATGGTTTTTTTTGGCAGAACTGGGGAATGAACTCAGGCCCTTACATTTGCCAGGGAAGCACTTACTCCACTGAGCCATCTCCTCGGCGAAACCATAATGTTAAGTGAAGTAAATCAAACACACAAGCTTAAAGATTGCATGGCTTCTTTTATATGAGAAACTTAGTTATGAATGAAGTGTAAAATAAAAGACAGAAAACAGGAAAAAAGGGGAAAAGGTTATTGTAATACAATGTGGACAATGAATCTAAAAGTGTATCTAATTTATTATAACTATCTTCTTATGCATTTTATGGTTTTTGGCCTGTTGGTCTGGCTTTTAATCTGTATGTATGATAATTAGTTTTATAAGGACTTAGAACTGGGGATTGAACTCAGGCCCTTGCTCTTGCCAGGGAAGCACTTATTCTATTGAACTATCTCCTTGGCCCTGAAATAAATTAATCTGAGACTAGCAAAAAAGGAGGGGGCAGGGGAAGGGGAATGAAAAGAACTCAAATGTGTTTCATACATGTATTGATTATCCACAATGGTTGTGATCCTCATGTAATGAAAACATGTACCAATAAACCTGATACATACAACCACTCACTAAGAATCCTTCTTCATATAATAAAACCTATTGGCAACAAAATAAGCAGAATGCAACCAATTTGAACATAAAAACATGCTTGGGGGGGGAATAACAGCCCCCAAAACAGATGATCATTTTTCAGTTAGTTTTCCTCTTCTCTAAAGTTAACACAATTCCAAGGCTGGCTAAAGAGCTCAGTGATTAAAGTGCCTGCAAAGCAGGCGCAGGGGCCAGGTGTTCGATCCCCGGGCTTGCCATGCTAGCCCTGCCCCCAGGGGGGCTGAGATGGCAACTGAGACTGGGTATTGTAGTGCATGTCTATAATCCCAGCTCTTAGGAGGCTGTAAACAGGCGTATCACTAGTAGTGAGACCCTGAACACCCTGTAGACCCTTCCTTAAAATACAAAAATAAAGTTAAGAAAATTCCAAACTCTACTGGCACATGAAAAATACCAGATTTATTCAGCAGCCAACCTGATTTCTCTAAACAAGTACGAAAGGCTCAGTGCTTTTAGTTGGGATTAGTGGCAATTTGGAGCAAAGGATGCTGACAGTGTTTAAAATGATAAAGATCCTGTAATGTATCTCACTGTAAGAGATTTGTGAAATTCAGAAAAAAAACAGCCATCAATAGAAAGATGGGTTCAAGAGTAAAAACTCAACACAACCTACAAAAATAAGATTGATTTCATAGCACGCCTCTAATAGTTCACTTATACAGCACTGTATATTCTTCACATTATATACTATAAGTTTCTTACATCAATAACTATTCAGAAAAAGTTTATAATTTTATTTTATTTTTTTAAAATATGAAAATTTTTTTTTTGCCTGTATATAGAACAGGATCTACAGGGTCTTCAGGGTCTCACTATGTAGATCAGACTCACAGTGATTCTCCTGTTTTCAGCCTCCCAAGTGCTGGGATTATAGGTGTGCACCATCACACTCAGTCTCAACCACGGGCTCAGAGTGCCCTGTGGGCAGGGCCGGCATGGCACGCCGGGGGAAACAAATTACTTTTTAAAAAGCAAAAGAATCCCAATTATATATAAAAGATACTTGGAAAAATTTACATTTTTAATGAATATACAATATTCCACATTATACTGCAACTTGTCAGCCACTGAATCATTGGTGTCTTACTTAGGAATTGACATTATACTCATAAGAGGAGTTCCAGAACTGCTGCAGAAAGTGGCAAAGATGACGTGTGTGTTTGGATCAAGTGAGAATTTTCTGAGGGATAGTAATGATAATGTCTTTTATTGTAATTTTAAAAATCTTAAAATATTTGCAAAACACATTATGACTCTCTCTTTAAAAAATCCTCTGATCATTATATTTAACTAGTTTAATTTACTGCTGTTTCCCTGGTGTCTAAAGGACACAGTTTTTTTTTTTTTTAGCACAGGTCACAGTTTTTTTTTTTTTTTTTTTTTTTTTTTTTTTTTTTTGTGGTACTGGGGATTGAACTGGGGACTCTGCGCTTGCCAGGAAGGCGCTTGTTCTACTGAGCTATCTCCCCAGCCCCCATCAATTAGTATTAAAGAGGACTTAATGAACAAATGGGCTTCCTTAGGCTCTTACTACTATACTTAGAGAGTGGAAAGCCTTTCCATTTAGCATGCACAATTCATGATTTCTGGTGCATTCACAGAACTATGCAACTATTATCACACTTTAAGATCTTCTCCTTACTTCAAAAGCAGTCCTCTACCCATTAGCCGTCACTTCCCACTGTCCCTGTCCACCCCTCAATCTTAGGAGCCTCTCATGTACTGTCTTACAGATTTGCATATTCTGGACATTTCGTATCAATGGAATCATGGAGTATGTAGTCTTTTGTGACTGGCTTCTTTTCCTTGGTACAGTATTTGCACATTTCATGTATGTGTACCATGTATCAGTATTTCATTTCTTTTGTAGTGTTGTTCACTAGTAATTTCTGGCTATACTATATTTTCTTTATCTATTCATTCATTGATGGGTATTGAGGCTGTTTCTATTTTTTCGCTATTAATGCTGCTGTGAATGTTCATACACAAATTTTTTTAATACATGTTTTTCATTTCTTTGGCAGTGTACCTACAAGTAGAAGTGCTAGGTCATATGGCAACTCTATCTTGAAATTCTCAGGAAATGTTTTTCAAAGTGACTGCCCCATTTTATAATCTCATCTGTGATGTACAAGAGCTCCACTTTCTGTTTGTTAGTATGTCTTTTTAAAAAATTTCAACCATCTGAGTGGATATAAAGTGGTATCTTGAGGTTTCCTTTTACATTTGTCTGGTTGCTAAAAATGTCAATCACCTTTTCACACATCTGCAAGACATCTATATATCTTATTTAGAAAAATGTCTACTCAAGTCCTTTGCCCCTTATTTTATCGTTGAAAGATCTACATGACTTCTAGAGCATCTTAGATGAATTATTTGCAAACTGTTATACAATTCTCCCACTCTAGGGTTGGTATACTTTAAAGCCCAAAAGTTTTTTGCTCAACTTCATTCTTTTGGATGTGGATATTCCAGCACCATTTGTTATAATGGCTATTTAATTACCCTGGCACCTTGGCTGAAAAATCAATTGATAATTTCTGACTTCTCAATTCTTTTTTTCCCCCACTGGGAAACAGCGAGACTCCACCAGCTGCCAAGGGTGTTCTTCCTGTTAAGTGTCTTGCTTCTTGGCAACATGGTGTTTCTTGAGTGGCCCCACAATGCCTTCTTCTTCTCCATGATCTGGAAGCAGCTGTAGCCCATCTTGGAGGTGCTGTCAATAAACTTGAGGTCAAACTTCTCCAGTCTGTTGTCTGGTTTGCAGCAAGGACTTGTGGCGGATGACTACCTGCTTTTCAATTCCCATCACAGTCTTGCAGCAGGGCAATGTCATTGGTCACTTTACCACAGTGGACAAAGCCACCCAGAGGGTTGAAGCTCCTGTTAGACAGGCTGTACTTGGCGGTAGTTGATCAGCTGGCTGTAGCTGATGAGGTAGCTCTGATGAATCTTGTAGATCTTCTTGGTCTCTGTGGGTGATGGTAATCTTTCTGTCTAGCACATGCCACAGCGAAGGGCACAAGGGCAGGATGCCATGCTCCAATAAGGCAACCTTGTGCAGACCTCAGTGGGTCTTGTGAGACAGGTTCTCAGTGTGCCATCTACTGGTGACCCCTTGTAGCCTTTGCCCTTGGTCACCCCAATGACATCGATCATCTTGTTTTGCCCAAACATATGCCGCATGGAGCTCTGCTGTTCCAGCCTTTCCTGGGTCCAGTTCAGCATCCTGGCTAGAGTGTTCCCATTCACATGGATTTCCATGCAGTGGGCCTTCTGCTGTGGTGGAAGCCAACACATCTGGGTGGTGTATAATTCAGACAACCTGGCAGTATTTCTTCACACTGCTGAAGTCCTCATCCAACTTCTTCTTGCCCATGTCATCCTGCCATTTCTTGCAGGATACTTGGTGAAAGCTGTCTTCTTAGATTTATACCAGTTCTTAGAGAAATAGCTTTTCAACTCATTACTAATATGCTCTGCAAAGTCTTGAAGGTCCGGAGGCTTCAAGGGCTTTCCATATAGCCCACAATGCCGATGAACTCCTTAGATGATGTCTCCACAATGGTCATGGCTTCTACAATTCATTCTTATTCACCCTAGATCTCAGTCTGTTCTACTTCACTCACAGTGTTGGTCATGCCATCCCAACATTGACAATCGAAGTTGCCATCCTTATGCCTCAGTCTCCCACAAGGCTGGGGTTAGGGATGTGCATTCCAGGTTCTCTTTTGAGCTCCCACTGGCAAGCATGCCCCTTGACATGGATTTGTCATCTCTATAGCTACCAACTAGCAGCAAAGCCATCCCAGAGGCAATCTGGAGCCCCTAGACACCACCCCACCTTCCCACACCAACGTGGACTTTGTTCATCTCAACTGTGAGGCCAACTCCAGTCTTCAGTTGAGGGCTACCTCAGTACCCCACTGTCGACAGACTTTAAAGAAGCATAGGATCAAATATGTGGTCCCAAATTCTGGGAGGTGCTAGGGAGGAAGTGCAGACTCCAGTCTATGGAAGTAATTTCCCTCCACATTTGCACCTTGTACGGCCAGCTCCTGTAGCCTCAAACCAGATCAGCAGCCAGGGAGGCCTTGCCAGCTCAGGATCCTGCCGATTGGGGAGGGGACAGTCATTATGTGCAGGGATGATCATATGGGCTGGGAGAGGACCGGCAGCAGTGCAGATCACCTAGTGTTCTGTGGTCAGGGTCAGCCTAGGAAGGGAGGTGTGGGACAGGAACCTTGGGGCCAAGGCTGGGTTGGTCAGGGTTGGTAGGGGACCGAGAGAGGACTACTGAGAGGGCTTAAGCAACAGGAACCCCTGGGGCTGTAGGGAGGACTTCTGCCCCAAGTCAGGGTGAAATCCTCCTGAGTGGTATGAGAGGACCCATCCATGGAGGACCTCAGAGGTTCGGGACACCCTATCTGGAGGGCCTGACAAGAGTGCAGGGTGGTCCAGATGGGCCACAAGAGCGTCAAGGGACCCAAGGTGGGGAGCACAGCTGGCCCACTGAGGTGTCCAGGAGATTCGCCTGGGAGAAGTACTGGTGGGCCCACACTGGTGGGGGTGGGGGGCGGTCTAGGGGGCTAGAGATAGCCTGCTGGATGTTCCCTGTAGTAAATTTTAAACTCAGTAAGTGTGAACCTTAGAACTTTACTTTTTAACAACTGTTTTGGTTTGTTCTGGGTTCTGTGGAGTTCCATATGGATTTAATTAAATTTCAATTTAATTTGAAATTTTAAAGAGGCTATCTAGGATTTTGAGAGGGATTATGTTGACTCTGTAGACAGATGTGGGGAGTACTGTTACCTTAGTAAGTCCATCAATCTATGAACAGGAGATACCTTTCCAATTTATTTAGGTTTTAAAAACTTTCAATGCGTTTTAGTTTTCTTTTTTAATTTTAACAAATCTATCTATCTATCTATCTGTCTATCTATCTATCCATCCATCCCTCTGGTACAGGGTCTTACTATGCAGCTTGGACTCATAGTGACCCTCCTGTCTCAGCCTCTCCAGTGCTGGGATTACAGGCATGCACCACCACACCTGGTTTCAATGGCTTGCTTGGGGTGGGGCCAGCACAGCATGCAGCACTGGGGATCAAACCTGGGTCCTTGCACTTGCCAGGCAGGTGCTGAGATCACCGAGCTATTTCCCTTCCCTATGTTTTAGTTTTAATGATACAATGTTTTTACATTTATTGTGACATTTATACTCAAGTATTTTATTCTGATGGTTTTCTTTTCTAAGAAATGCTTATGTTCTTTAAATTTTTTTTTTTCGTTTATCTGTATGAATTCTCTGCATCCGAATTCATTTACAAAAGCTTAAAATGTTCTTATCTTCATCTGGAGTATGGTTTTCAGTGCTAGGGATTCTTTTTTTTTTTTTTTTTTTTTTTTCATTTTAGCAGTTTTTAATTAAAAGTTGCACAGAGGAGGACTTTATTCCTGCATGCTCTCAGCCATTGTTCCTTGTATTTGCCCTGTTCCTTTCCTACTTGGTGAGACTTGGCTTCCTGTTCCAGGATCCTTTTGTGGTCTTTGTCTAGTGTTAGCCTGGTGATAACCACTTACTGGGGTGCATGTCCATGTGGACAGCTGTGCCACTTGCCTTTTCCCGCTGCACCCACTCAATGTAGATGACATACTTCTTCCTATAAGCCTGGATTACTCTGCTGATCTGCTGACTTGTATAGTGTCCTTGCACAACCTGAACTTCACCATCCTTTCAGATGGGCACAGAGCGAACATTGTATTTCTGCCTCAGCTCTTTGGAAAGAGGGGAAGACATAATTTTCCTGCGAATGTGGGAAGGTACATTGAAATGCCTTTTATGGTTTTTGCTTTGGTCCAAAGTCACAAAAGGATTACACTACACTTTGGCCGCCGCAACTCCAGCAATGGCCATGAAAGGGAAGAGGTGTACATGTTGCTCTTAGTTCTAGGGATTGTTTTTACATCAAGTGGACATACTTCTAGAAAAAGGTGTAGCTTGTGTAAGTAAAGACAAGATCCTATAACTTTACCATCATTCTTGCCACTTTCTGATGAGTTCTGGAAGTTCTCTTTCGTGAGTTTCCTTTGGTGGCTGCCTCAATGTCCCAATTAATTGAAAATGTTTATGTAGTTTTTACCAAATTACAATGTGTCCCCTTCCACCTCTTCACTGGATATCTGAGGCTCAAGTGAAGCATTATTGATGGACAGCCAGCAATGGAAAACTGACAGTATGAGGTGTGATGAGATGCAGTGAATGTTTACATTTTAAAATTAAATTAAAGATCCATTATAGTAAGAGATGCGTTGCCATTAATCCCCCTCAAATGTAATTCCCTCCAAATAACAATTACAGTGTGTCCTCATCTATATTTTCACCACATCTGGCTCACTGGTCATCAGACTTGTGACTTCTGTTTCCTCTCCAAAGTCAAAATGAGCATGAAAGCTTAATATTTTTAATCAACTCAGGACACTGAGGCAGCTATGGTAGTGTCTTAGTTAAAAAAGACTTCCAGAACTGTTCAGAGGGTGATACGAATGACAAGGAGTAATTTTTTTTTGGGGGGGGTACATGACAATGTCTTGTTTATTGTGATAAAATTTTACAAATTAATTAATTAATTGAGGTGCTGGAGATTGAACTTGGGACCTTGCGCTTGCCAGGCAGGCACTTATGCCACTGATCTATCTCACTAATCTATCTCCCTAGCTCCAAATTTTACAATTTACTTTACTTTATTGTTTAATCATATCTCCTATCCTGGGAAGTCCTGGATTATCAGTAGTCTATCTCATGTGCCTTTCCAGGTTTTCTGTTAAAAAGAGTTGCAGGACAGAAATAGGTAGCGGTACTATATTCTTTCTGTGTAGAATAACTGGGATTTTCCTTAGGACCATGTTCATGCCCTTTATCACCATTCACAAGAATAACAGCTAATATTTGTTTCAAATTCATGAAATGTCAGGATGTTCTCTCAAATGACTCACTTAAACTGAGGCAGTCTGGCTCCAGAGTCTATGTTCTTAACTGCTATGCTGTACCAGTTAGAGTACGAGTACTGCCAAGGAGACTCAGAATTCTGGTATTAAAATATTAAAGTTGGAAGCCTTTTAATATTCCATGGCAATGATAGAGCAGTGCTGTAGGTTTCTAATTTTATCAAATTTTTTTCAAAGAACCAATTATTTTGATTTCATCAATTCTCATTATTATATTCTCCATTTTATTGCTATTTGTTGTTTACTTTCTCCTATCTACACTGGGTTTATTTTGCTTTTTTTTTTTTTTTTTAAGGCAAAGATTTACATTATTGGTTTTCAGACCTCTTTTCCATGATAGTACTTAGGACTATATTCTTCCCTAACACCAGTGCTTTAGCTGAGTCCCACAAGTTTTTATGTGCTGCTCTTGAACGAGATTCCATGTTCCTAAAGGCTTCCTCTTTGATCCAGATTGCTTAGTTTCCAGGTACTATAATTTTTCCTTTTATTTTTCTGCACTGCTTTCTAATTTGTATTCATTATAGTCAAGGAATATATTCTCACTATTATTCTATCAATTGTTGAAACTCAAGAGGCATGTACTACATTTGCTCATAATGTACCATGTTCATTACCTTTTCTTTCCTTCTGATGTCCTAAACTTTCCTTTCATCACTTTCTTTCTTCTTCCTCTTCTTTCTGTTTTTGTCTTTTTTAGGCAGGGTTTCAATACGTAGTTCAGGCTGGCCTTGAACTCACAGCAGTTCTTTCTGCCTCAGCCTTCCAAGTGCTGGGATTACCAGCATGTGCCACCATGGCTGGTCATGCCATTTGTTTTCTATTTCAAGAACTTCCTTTAGCCATGCCTTTATGATAGGCCTGATGAAACACTGTATCAGTTTTCTTTCACTGAGAATCTTTTACTTTCTTCCTAATTCCTGAAGGTGTTTTTGCTGGCTATAGGACTCTGGATTGGCAGTTCTTTATTTTTCACCATCAGAAAATTATGCCCCTTCTTCCAGCCTCCATGGTTGTTGACATAACCGATGGTACTGTGATTGCCAAAGGCTGTTTTCATTGTTTTTTGATTACTTTCAAAGCTTTAACTCAGTCTTCAGAAATATGACCATCACGTTTTGGGGTGGATTTGTGTTTATCCTATTTGACATTAGCTCAACTTTTTGATTCTGTAGTTTTATATCTTTTTTCCAAATTTATGAAAACTTCAATTATTTATTCAAACAACCTGTATCTGAATACTTTTCCTTTTAGCCTTAAACTCTATCTCCTTTCCTTCTGAGATTCTGATCATATGAATTATAGAGGTTTTGTTACAGATGCTCTCAGTGGTCCTTGAGGTTCTGCATTTTTGAGGTTTGTTATTAGCGTATTTTCTCTTGTTCAGAGCTGGACATTTAAAAATTGTTTTATCTTCAAGTTTGCTGAGTGCTTCTTCTGATTATTTCACCTTGCTATTGAGTCGATCCAACAGGTTAACATGGAATTGTGATTTTTCCAGTTCTCAAATTCTCACTTAGGGGTCCAGGGAGATAGTTCAGTGGGTTAAGCACCTGCCTGACAAGTGCAAGGTCTTGAGTTTGATCCCCAGTAAAAATAAAATAAAATAAAATAAATATGCCATTTCTTTGTTTTGAGTTTATATCTCAACTAACTTGTTACTGCTTAATGAAGTTTTTATGACGCCTGTACTTCTTATCAGATAATTTTGGCTCTTAGCACATTGCCTTGGTTACTTGCCTCTCATTTCGGTTCCTATCAGCTGGTTCCAAAACAGTGTGGCACAGCACAGGGGCAGCATCATGGCAGCAGAAGACAGCAAAAGCAGCAAGAGAAAAAAGAAGGCGCAGCAGAGAGCAAGCCTCCTTCCCTCCCTGATGCTACGTGCAGGCTGCCTGCCCCAGGGCGGGTGTGGCGCTCACACCCATAATCCCAGCACTGGACCGTGAATCAAGCATCCACTCTAGAAGCCCACCCCATTCCCGCAACAGGCTTTAGGGGGGCCTCGAGACACAAACCGTCACACATACCAAATGATGGTTAGTTATATCCTAGTACATGAGAAAGTTCTGTACCTTATTTAAATGAGTAAGTAAGCCTCCTCTGACACTACATATCTTAGTTTATTTTGAAGGCTAATGACAATTGACATACATTGGGTAGCTTATAAACAATTTTATTGCTTACAGTGCTAGAGGCTCAAAAGGCCAGGGACCAATACATCAGCATTCACTTATGGTCCTTTTGCTGTGCCTGCATGTGATAGACTGGGCAACTGAGTTTGCTTGGGCTATTTTATAATGGAGCATATCACCTCCCAAAGGGCTTCACTTTTTAACACCTTGGGGGCTAGGATTTCAACACAAGTTTTAGGGGTACAAACATGCAAAATATAACACAGCCAGTGCTACGCTGGTGGGGAAAAAGGTACTACCTACCTATTTGTAGATGGGGTAGGGTGGAAGTCCAGGGTACCCCCTTGAGCTCTACTGACATCTGGGGTATAAAAGCAAAGGATACCTAATTATTGCTGGGTGAAATGAAAGAAAAGCTGGTTTCCTCCAAAGATTTTGCTGATAGCATCCTGTCTTGGAAGGGAAAAGCTCACACAGCTTTCACCGACCAGGTGGCAGGCTGGTGGGAAAGGAGGTTCACCACCTGCGTGGTAATTCACTTCCAGCTTCTCTGTGGTCTCCTCTGACTCCTGCTGCCAGGGAAGGCAAGGGGCATCTCCTTGCCACTGAGTGTGAACTAAATCCAGGTTCCCCACGCAGCTGTCACTGATGGCTCTGCGAGATGGCGAAAGCCTTCGCTCCCTTCTAGACTTTGCTGACTCTGGCCAAAGGATGGGGTAGGGGGACATTGTCTTTTTCTGTGCTGTGGGCTAGCTCAGGGCAGTGAAGGACTAAAAGTTTTCTCTTGCCAGACCTTCCGTTCTCTGGTCCTTTGCTACAGAAACAGAAGACTTTTTTTGTTTGTTTGGTGGAGGTGGTGCTAGGATTGAACTCAGGGTCTCTTCACTGACTTACACCCTCAGCCCCTTCTAAACTGTTTTAAAAATTTTGAGACAGGGTCTTGCTAAGTCACTAAGTTGCCCAGCCCGGGCTCAGACTTGTGATCCTCCTGCTTCAGCCTCTGCTACTGCTAGGATTATAGGTGCATGCCGCCATATGCAGCTTCTCCAGACTTTTTCCTTCTGCTCCCTCCAGCTTGCTGACATCTTCAGCACACAGAGTGAGGGAGATGCAGGGCAACATCCTCAGGCACCCTTGCTGTAAACTCCTGCTGATTTTTGCAGTCTCTAGAGAGGCTGCTTTCTTTCCACATCTCAAACTCCTTTCATACTTGTTTTATGGATCCTGACCAGGGCTTTTAACTGTACTTAGGGGAGAAACAGGGAGAAGCGTGTCATCCCATCTTGTCTGGAATCAGATGGAATTCTTAAAATTATCCCTAAGGCATTTACCAATGTTGTGTTTTGTTTCCACAACAGGTTAATAGAATGTACTTAACTTCCATGTGCTAGACTTTCATGAAGCAAAGTACATGCTTACTAATGTCGTTTGCTGTTTTGCTTTATATTTTAAAACTTTAACTCACTTTATTGATTGAAGACTGGATTTTCTGTCAGCAAGATGTTCTTTCTGCTTCACCCATGAAAAGAAGGCGACATATACCACAAGAGATACCAGTTCCTGTCACCACGCAATGACACTTATCTTGCCTTTTTCTATACCCATTATTCTCTTTCCCATCTGACATGATTACAGATAAGTGATTCTAATTTATGAAGAAACTAAGACTTACAGACGTTAAACCACTTACCAAAGTTTAAAGAGTTACTTATTTTCAGAGCGGAGAAGAGCGAGTTGGTTTTATCACTAAGAATCTTTCCATTACAGTAATGTTCCTGCTTAAAATTTGATAATTACTTTTAATACCAAGATAGTCTTAAATACAAAAGTCAAACCAAGTTTAGAACTTAAGAGGAAATAAGTTAGCTCTATTATTTCAAAATGTATATGTATACTTCAAACAGTACTTTTAATCTGTTTCCCAATTATAAGACACATACACAGCCAGTACTGAAAAAAATTGAAAGCACAACAAACCTCCCAGCAGAACATCTACAATGTATCTGGCTGTTAAAATATTAATGTTTATCTTCCCATGATCTCGTCCCACTTTCTCTAGGATGTTTTAGGGGGGTAGTGGCATATGATACTCCACTGTACAGAGACACCATAATTCATTTCACTGAACCTTGATGCTACTGATTCAAGTCACTCCCAATTTCTTTTCATTACAACTAACGTGAATATGGTTGGCTATTTACTTAGGACAGACATTGAGGGACAAACACATTTTTAGGCATTTCATACCTATTATGGAACTAACTACAGAAAGGACATAGTAACCTTACCTGCAATGAGTTGCCACTGCTACACACACACACACACACACACACACACACATTCACACACATGGAGAAAGAATAACAATATATATAAACTCTGCCTTATCCATTTGCTTTCTTTCCTCTCCTTACCATACTTCACCTAAATTTTCCTCATTTGTAGCTCAGCTCTAGCTCCTTCCTAGATCCAATGGACTTTTGTGAATCCTTTCCTGTTAAACTGTTACTTTTTTTCCCCTTGATTTTTAGTACCCACCATTACTACAACTGTTAGCAATCTACGTTTTTGCAGTGTATCTGGCTGTGTCTGCATTATCTCCCAAGCTGGAGGGTGCACTTCCTGGGAATGGGGCAACAGCTAACACACGCTGGCACTGCCAGGCGCACCCATCCTCTCTAAGGGCAATGTTTATTTGTTGGTTGACTTGAATGCTTCTTAAGTTAGACTCAGTCAGTTCTCAAAGACTCTTTTGATATAGAACAATTAAGTGAACACTTTTATATGGGGCTGGTTTGCTGCCTTAGATCTGGAGATGTTTCATTTTATTTTACTTGGAAAATACTAAGTTATTAACTGTGAACAATTTTTTTTAAATGCACAAAACACATTAAAACATTTCTGCATATGAGAAACAAAACCACCCAAGGATTAAATGACAGCAGCACACACTGGGAGACAGATACCCCTTTTCTTATTTTACATGTGACATTTGGCCAATCAATAGATTTTCCTCCCACACTGGCCAAATGTTACCATGAACATTTATTATAGAATATTAAAGAAACATTGTTATATACCTACTGAGATCCTGGGAAATAAGGCTATATATATATATATATATATATATATATATATATATATATATACACACACACACAAAATGTAAAAGAGCTATCATCTATTCCAAAATATAAGTCATCTCTATAAATGACAACTGATTTATGCCCCAAATAGAGCCAATTTTTAACATAAAGTAAACAGGATGAAAGTAAAGGTTGTTAAATGGGCTGTACACACTCCTCAGCTCCAACTGACCATGGCATGGTTACGCTAGATCTAGGAAGGAGCTTCAGTTTTGTCATTAAGTACTTGCATATTTTCATTTCATCACAGCATATGAAATGCAAACAATAAAACTCTCCATGAGAAAGCAAAGCGAAGCTTTACCTTCTTCGCCGGCAACATGTCCACGGAGTCCAGTATGAACAGCACTAATGCTTGCATCAGCATCATAAATTGATTAAATTGCCATGTCAGACTAAAGAGAAAAGTTGATAGGAAAATGGCAAGAAGTGTCAGCCTCTGTAAAAAGAAAATCTTTGTATAATTTACATGTCTCTAGTAATAAAAAACCTTGTAGACAAGTTTTCTCAAGAGCAGCCAATATCTCTATAAACCAAACAGAAAAACCATAAACTGTTGCTCCGAAAACCCTTGCATTTGTTATTTAAGCCTGAAATATCCTAAAGTGACACTCTGCATATAAATATTCACATACGGTATGTGTATTCCACACTATTATGGAGGCGATAATGCACCAAATCACATCTCAAGAGCAACAGCTTAAAAATTCTGACAGTTTCACAGAAATTGTGTGTGGGCTTGTTGCAACTATTTAAGGGTAGATTATGTAGAGTACATTTTTACCATAAAAAAAATGAAAACATTTTCTTTGCAAAGTAGGGAAAAAGCTCAGAGAAAGAAAACTTAATTTAACACCAGTTAAAAACCTGGTCATGGAGTAAGAACTATTCAGGCAGCTTAGGACATAGAACATATTTTTCAAGGCTCCTTATATAAAATTGAGAAATTAAAATGACACAAAGTTTTACAGAAACTTACTTCAGAAAGACACTGTAAGTTTGGTCTCAGGAAATATGTAATTGCCGCTATCTGGACTGCAAAGAATGGCAGTGCCCAGTTCTCCCTCAGGGGAATGGTAAATTCAGCTCTTGTGGTATCTATTCTGCACAAAGAGAACACAGATGGCCAAAATGACAGCTTTCACAACAACCGTCACGATAATTACTGTAAGCACAAGTATACCTAGGTTCTAGAGGTTGGCTCTTACTACTTGTCCTTATCATTACCCGCCGCCACCACTATCATCCCCGTAACAGAAGATGGCACTGAGATGATCCAGGTGATCAGTCCACGGTGTGAAGTGAGCTGAGTGGCAGAGCTGGGGTTTAAGCCCATGCTAGCCTGACTGGTAGGTCCATAAAGGTATTGGGCCACACTGCTCCTTTCGTTTCTCTCTAATTTCATAAATGCCAATAGGCAACATTATGCAGCTTTCCCCTCTGTAGTTTTCAGTGTTTTATAGTGGAGTCTTGGGTTTGTCACTGGTGGGAATTTAATACTTCTTCCCTCCCTACAACATGAACCCTCAGAGGGTAAGTACAGGTGAGTTTTTATCTTTGTGTATTTCATACCAAGAGCAGAGTTCCAATACACTAGGCATTCAATAAGTGACTGAGTATGTGTATGCTTGTGTACATATAACATAACCCTTTAAACCTCAATGTTATTATCTGTAAGATGAGACTAATAATACCTACCTTACAGAGTTGTTATACAGCATTTTGCAGAGTACTTAGCAGAAAGGTCCATAATAAAAAATACTTGTTTTAGGATTACAAAAATAAAATCAGTGTGAACATTCTTGTTCAGGTTTTAGGAGCCCTCCAAAATATTGGTGCTGCAACTGTATATCAGGCAATAATTTAATGTCTACTAAATACGCTTTTTAAAGGTACTATTTCATAAGGCTCCAATGTTTATAAATTAATAGGTATGAAATAATATAAAATCTTCTTTGCATTTGTATAATGCTTTATGCTTTGCTAATTGACAGTAGTATTCAAACTTATTATGATTGATGGTGAAGACACATTATTACAACTCTTTTAAGAAATGAGAAATGTGGCTGTAAAAACACTGAGTGCACAGCAACCAAGTAAGAGAATTGGGATAATTACACGTTTCTTTTAATCTGCAACGTAATATTTTGTCCTTGGCTGGGAAGCAGGACTCACTTTCTTACTAAGTAAGGAATACTTAGTAAATCACTAGCTAAACCAAAGACAAAATGTTCCCCCACCAAACAGCATAAAAAATGTCTCTGAGCTGGAAATAAAGCAACTTTATTTTACTTACATTTTGGGAAGGAAGAGAAGTGTACTGATTCCAACTCACCTGTTGGTGATATACCAGCAAGCTGCTAACAGTCCCGATATCCAGGTACCACTCAGGAGCCAGCTGGTTATATAAAGAGCTGTGACATAGACTGCTTGGAGCCCAAATAAGGTGTAAATATAAAAATAAACTGGCTCTAAATATTTCTGCAGAGGAGAGGAATAAAAATGTTTGTCAGAGGAGCCCTAACTCTCCTTAGGCCATGCAGCGTGTGCAAGCTTGCTGCTAACTCGAAGCAGAGAGTCCACACCAGCTCTCCCCAGCCAGAAGTATCTAGCAATCCTTCTCACAAGGAAGACAGAAGGGAGGAAAGGCCTGGGGCCCTGCCTTCATCTTTCATATCTAACTTCATCAAATTGGCCTTATCGCATGAGAAGTGCTCATAATTTTTTTGCATCTCAAAGATAAATCAGGAGGATTACACATTTACAAATGAAATATCAGCTTCTAGACTGTACACAATTACTATGATATGAGAGGAAACATCTATAGGTAGAAATCTTTTAACTTCTATAAATAAAAGGCAGTGTCATAAAAATAAAGGAATGTTCTCAGTATAACGGAGGAAATTGGGTATTTCTGCTTTCTATCGAAGCAGTTTAAGATCAGAAGAACATGTGATATTTTCAATTTGTAATGGCAGATTTTAACTTTCCCCTGATAGGAACAGTTCAACGACACAGATCATAACATACCTGGATGGGTAGAGCTCTATATAAAATACTGAGGAAGACTTCTTGGTAAATATTCATTCTCTGAAGGAGATTAATTGTCTTCATAGATTCTGTTTCATTATCATATACTAAGCCATGAAAACCTAAAAATATTTGAAAAATTGGGAACATTAACACTACTTAATCAAAACTTTTCAAAGATTCTTCGGTATGTGCCAGGGAACGTAGACAGCGGCGGGGACCTAACAGTGAGCAAAAACACAGTGCCCCCCGCAAAGAGTTTCTCATATACCAGATGGACATTAGTTAAGTATTTATATAAGCCCAGGTAAGTGAAAACTTTTGTGACTGCAATGAAAAAAAAAAAAAACAAACATATTATTTTTCTATAGAAATTCAGCCAAGAGGATTTTGTATCTCCAGGCCTGCCCTCCTCCATGTGACCAGCAGGGCCTCCCCTGGGAGATTATGTACAGCCTCCCTCAGACACCTGGCTCACTCTGACCACAGGCACGGGTGTGGACACAAAGCATGCCATGGCTAAGCAGCAGCTTTACAGAAGTGTGTGTTTCTGCTAGCTCTTAGTCTCTCTGTCTGCCCGACTCTGGCATACTCCAAACAGGGCCTGGCAGGAGAGGCACGAAGGACAGAGCAGAGCTGCTTCTGTTTCACAGCAGACTATGACTGAGTAAGAAACAAGCCTGGTATAGAAACCCACTGCTATGTTGATGTCATCTGTCTGTTATAAACAAGCTAATTAATAGCACATAAGGGATGAATGGGCAGCTCACAGAAGAAAACATGCATGCAGGCTTTATACGGAGATGCTCAACTCTTTCTTGCTACAACAAGTGTAATTAAAACTACATGAAATATCAGCTCTTACCTATCCGCTTGGCAAACTCAAGAAATATGACAGTATGAGTAAGGTCGTAGGGAAGCAGATTCTTCTGCAGTATAGCTGAGAATGCAAAGTAGCATCTT
Organism: Ctenomys sociabilis; assembly: GCA_004027165.1. Lineage (NCBI taxonomy): Eukaryota > Metazoa > Chordata > Mammalia > Rodentia > Ctenomyidae > Ctenomys > Ctenomys sociabilis. The sequence goes on from PVKA01002111.1 coordinate 17,695, forward strand.
TATGCAGTGCAATTTTTTTTTTTTTTTTTTTTTTTTTTTGGCGGAACTGGGGATTGAACTTAGGCCTTTGTCCTTGCCAGGGAAGTGCTTATTCCACCGAGCCATCTCCCCGGCCCCAAGGAGTACAATTTTGTAATATAGAAAAAAAGTGCATGTGCATTTACCCTTGGCTAGAAACTGATCCCAAAGAAGAACTGGCAACGAATAAAATGAACCAGGAATAAGGTTATTCCTGTAGCACTGTCTGATAAGAACAAGAGAACAGGAACAACCAATGCTCATCAATAGAAGGCACTGTGGATGGAACTGTGCCTGCCCTCAAACTTGATGGTGACACCTTCACTGCTCAATATGAATACACTTGGGGATGGCATATAAGGAGGCGACAAAGGCTAAGTAGGTGAGATCACAAGGGTGGGGGCCTTGGGAGAGGAGAGCTGGAACGGGCTCCCTCTGGGGCTTGCACAATCAGTCTCTCTTTTCTCTCTTGCTCTACTTACACAGAAGAAAGCCCATGTGAAGACAGAGTAGAGGAGCATCTACAACCCAGAAGGGCTTTATTAGGACACAGAACTTGGGTGTTTTGATCTTGAACTTCCAGAACTGCAAGAAAATACACGCTGTTGTATGAGGCACAGAGTCCGTGGTAAATTATGACAGATCTAGGAGACTAATGCTGGGGTACTACAGGCGAAATGTCTGTGCCCTCCCGTAATTCCTATGTGGAAAGGCAGGATTCTCAGGCTGGGATTAGTCCCTTACAAGAACAGACACCAGCTGTGAGGTGGGTCTTTAGTCTGTCTGCTGTAGGAACACACAGTGAAAGGTGTGCAAGCCAGGAAGAGCCCTCGCCAAACCTTGAGCATGCTGCCCTCCACCATCCCTGACGTTCAGTCTCCAGAACTGTGAGAGAATAAATTCCTGTTGCTGGACCTATGGTACTCCATCATAGCATCCTGAGCAGAGTAACTAAGGAGCCTGTTGGCATCAAGGGTGTTTATCCACACAAGAGAGTGCTCTGTGGTTGCAAAAAAGAATATGGACCATTTTTTACTCTACCGTAAAATGACTTCCAACATAGTCTGTTGAGTGGAGAAAACAAAAGAGGAAGCAGTTTTATACAGCAGGCAGTTTTTCTATAGCAGAGGGGGAAATGGGAACATACTAAAAGATGTGTTTATTTGGAAACACTAAAGCACTTAAGGAATAAAACCAAAAACTAATAAAAATGATTTATCTAAAGCGTAAAAGAGTAAACAAATGAGTGTAACATTTATAGGCCCCTGGGTCTGATCTCTGGCACCACACACACACACACACACACACACACACACACACACACACAAAAGAAACAACAACACAAACAAAACAAGCAAAGAAAACAAACAAGGAAGGAACCGAGTGAAGGAAGCAATGATGAAGTAGCGTTCCTTGTTTTAGAAGAAAAAAAATACCTTGGAAAATAAAAAATAAGATAAACAAATAAGCCTACTGAGTCAGTGGCTTTGTAACACAGAAAGAACTCTTTCAAGTTGATTTGAAAACACAAGAATGTGACAGTGTATTCCTAGGTGGGCTAAAGCCTAAGGCGAAAGGGACTCAAAGACAACTTAAAACTATTTTCAGGTAATCACATTGTAAGTAGCAATATTATTATTGTTCCTTTGCAAATATTAGATAAATGGCAGCATAAAACAAGTGACAAGGTCAATGTTATAAGGAACAAAAAATTTTAAGAAAATAAAAAAGGGCCAGTGAGATAGCTCAGCAGGATCAGGCTCAACCCCTGCACGACGTGCCCCCCAGCCCTTCCCCCAGGGTGTGCTAAACGGGGACCAGGTGGGTGGGTGAAAGCAGGAAGATCACAAATCCAAGCTGCGTAGTGGGAACCTGTGTGAAATATATAAATTAAAAAAAAAAAAAGAAAGAAAGACCTAAAATAAGGGACACAAACATAAGTAAAAAAGTGGAAACTTTTATTGTGATTTTTTTTTTTTTGCAGAACTAGGGATTGAACTCAGATCCTTGTGCTTGCCAGGGAAGCGCTTATTCCACTGAGCCATCTCCCCAGCCCCTTCATTGTGATTTTGGCCTGAAAATACTCACCTTTATGTTTTCTTATGGGGGAACTAGTCATATTTTCCAGTTCCCCTCATTAAAAAAACCCTGGAAACAATGGTCCATCCTGTAACACTAACTGTCCTCAGCACCAGAGTTGTAGTAAGTAGCCACTAAGAGGAACTGCAGCTATTTGGAGGAAGAACTGATTCTATGTCAGTGGAAGAAAATATGCAAAATGGGCTTCAAAATATCATGTGATGCCAACAGGCAAGGGAGTTGCCCAAGACCACTGGGGTCACGTCAACCAGAAAGTGGGCATCCCATCAGAAAGGAACTGCATGACCGAATGTACACACGCCAAGGACCGAAACATATGAAATATGTCAAAAATCTGCAAGTGTATGATGACACTTAAAAGAAAATGCTTCCAGGGCTGGCGGTATAGTCCAGTGGTAGAGAACTTGTGAATTCAACCTCCAGTAGAGGAGAAAACAATCTTACGGGCAGCCTAGAAAGGCAACTCATTATAAAACTAACAAAGGGAGAAGAACAGAATTTATTCTGCTTCCCCTCCTCGCCACCTTTTGAACTAAACTGACTTACCCCATAGTTATCGAGAAAATGTTTTTCTTTAAAAATAAATTCTATTCACTCATAACGGAAGGAATGACAGGACATCACCACTTTATGGTATGTGAAATTAATGGATTTAGGAAGATCATCAATGATGCTAAAAAAATTAGTGAAAAGGTAATCAAGAATTGAGTAATGGATGGTGGGGCAGCCAGATGTGTGCCTTTTCATATGGAGGTACAAGATACCTTCGAGGAAGCACCTACCAAGAAGTTGAACCTAAATCTGAACAAGCCTAAAGCTAACTCACAATAGCAGGAAATTTGGGAAAGAATATTAAATGATACCATGGGGCTCCAGAAAAATGCAGAAAATGGGAAATTCCATGAAATAAATCAGTCATTCAGAAAAAAAAGTACACAGGAAGAGATGAAAGATATTGATATATTTAAGAAAACACATACATAACAAATGATGGCTCTGTAGATGCTTTATCTGCATCTCAAAAATGGTATGAAAAATCTAGCTGAGTGTGGTGGCAGAGGCCTACAATCCCAACACTCAGCTAGGCTGAGGCAGGATATCAGCTCAAGTCCAGCCTGAGTAACTCAGTGAGATCCTGTCCCAACAAAATAAACATGAAAATAAATTCTGTAAAGGGTTAGGGATGAAGCTTAGTGTGAAGGCTCTCAGCTTAATTCTTAGTAGTACAACAACAACAAAAAAAAACCTCACCAAAACTAATAAACAAACAGGCCCTATTGAAATTATCTAAGATAAGTGGAAGGGAGAATGCTGTTGAGCCATATTGATATATTTACAGATGAGGAAGCATGATGCCTTGGATTACTATGAAATAATCCAGTCTCAGGGCAGGGGCACAGACAAAACCAGATTGGCTATGAGTTGATTAATGTTTTCATGGTGTGATAGATACATGGCAATCCACTATAGGATTTTCTCTGTCTTTTTATGTGTTTGAAAATTTCTAAAAGAGTGACCTTAATGGATGATATGAATGCACGGAAACACGCCAGCCCCAGTTGTCACAATACTTCAAGAACAGCCATGAGTCTATTGAGCAGTTTCTCAGCCTCGGTGCTACTGACATTTGGGACAAGATGGTTCTTTGTTGGGGGACTGCTTTGCACACCGAATGCTTGGTGGCATCATTGGCCTCCCGCTTACGATACCAGTACGTCCCCTCCCAGTTGTGACCACCAAAAATGCCTCCAGACATTCAGGATGACTCCCTAGGGTATCCCCGACAACCAAGTCAGAAACGCTGCTTCAGACACGCTAGAGAAAACAACTCTAGCATTCTGTGAACTCTCAAACAGAACCAATTCTCATTATTCACAGTAATTATGTTCTAGAAAGGTACAGTGCAATTTTATAATTATACACTTTCATCAAGCATATAACTTTGTTTCATGTGGGTTTCTGTGTAAAACACTTTTTTATGTTGCTTAGTTTGTGGTCAGTAGCAATATAATTCCCACTTAACCAAATCTACTGTATTTTCTCTGTAAGGCATATATGCCTTCTTGCACTTAGGAATACTACACAGCACTTGTATACCGTATGTGCAGGCCATTTTAAACTATAAAACCAGCAAAGTCATAAAAATATAAAAAAATCATGGCATTAAATAGACTGTGAAAAAGACAGTTATGGCTTTTCTCCAGATATTCCTGCAGAGCCTAATGTGCTCATAGGTGGGGCTTTCTTGAGATGTTTGGATCTCGAATGTATGAACAAGGATTAAGAGTGTGTGAGTATGGATTAAGGGTATGGTAACTGAATTAGTCCCTTGAGTGATTTAGCGTAGTTCTGGGGAAGGCCAATGGGAAGGCCTGCCCTGCGTGTGGGCAGGGCTCCAAAGGCTTGTAGTGTAAAGGAGAGAAAAAGGAAATGGAAGCCTGCAGCAGCGGCTGCTGCACTGCTTGGTGCTGCCTGCCTGCTCCACCATGGACTATTTGTCCTCTGCGAAGCCCCTTGTCATGCCAGCCTGCCTTGGAGTGAGGTGACTATAGACTGAAACCTCTACAAACCGTGAGCTGAAATACACTGTTTCTCCTTCAACTTGTGGGTGTCAGGTATTTTGTCCCAGCAACAAGAAAAGTAACTAAGACAGATACTGTAATATAAGAGCACTGTCTGTGTTTTAGTCTCTGTGGAGAAAAAAGGCAAAGAGTTGGTAACTTTTTGGCAGCTCTGAACAGGTCTATGAATGCTGTGGAAGTACCATGAGTATTGATTTGAGAGTGATAGATAAGTTTGAGTATGTGATTTTGCAAATTTGGAATCTGAACTAGTAGGATTTGCCATATGGGGGAAAAATCAATATAGCCTGTCTGTCTTGTGTAAACTGTACCTCAGGGTAACCAATCAATTGATGAGAAAAAGCTTTTCTGTAGAACAGAGTTCCAATTAATAAACAGAGGAAGAACAAAAGATTTAGAATGTCACCAATTTGCAGCCTTACTGAAATAATGAATACAGGCAATAATCATCAATGGTTGTTGATACAGGTTAAGTGAGCAGCTTTATGATGGATAAATGTGGCTATCAATATAAGAACCAAGTGATTACTTTTTATGACAGAAGAACAAAGGTAGCCAAGATTTCACATCTATTATGATAAAAGTAGATGCACAAAAATATCACCTATGAGGAATCGCATAAAAAATATCACAGCTGCATCCAAGGAAAACCTAGAAAAGGACAACGGTCTGTCCTGTATGCACAGGTGGAGCACGCGGAGGGCGTGTCAGGTGGGAAAGACCTTGGAAGGCTTCCATTAGAGGCAGGAAAGGGAGGAGGCTCTGCATCACGTAGGAAACGTGCAAATATATGAAAATGGGCAATTTCCAGATAAAAGAATAAATGGGGACAGTGAGGACAAAAGAGACAACTAAAATTTTTATTATTGAAATGCCCAGGATTTTTTAAACAATTCTTTCACTTGCAAAAACCTCCTTCAAAGTTATTAGGAGAACAATAGCAAACCAAATTAAGAAATTATGAAGACTGCTCTGGGGATGGGATATAGTTAGAAAGCAGGGACAGGAGAGTTTTACAAAATATTATGTAACTTCTTTTAGAGGAAACCATTTTCATGGGATGCTTAGCCATTAACAAGGAAAAGCTACATGAATTCAGATGACAAACTACACAAGTTTTCTAAAGCATTTAAAATGTTTTAGAGCCAAGTTATGTTCTGACTAAAAGGCTGCAAAGAATGCAGCAGACCCCAAATAAAACTATTAGTTGTAATTACCTTGCACGAGGGTTGGAGCCTGCAGCATCTGCTTGTAGTAGGAGTAATACAATCCACACTCTGTTCTGAATGAGATTTCTCGCTCCATTTCCTGAAATGAAGTTAGATCTACTGGGTTTACGTGACCTAGTTTTATTTCAGTATGTATTGTCACTGTAGAAACAGGATGCAGAACTACAGTTTATGAGAGAAAACGCCAACAAATACAGTTTACCATTTCAAGGATACAGGAAATCTTTTGTATTGTTGTTCTTATCATTTAGTTTAGCTTTGTTTTTATGAGACAGGTCTCACTACATAGTTCAGCCTGTCTTTGAATTCACCACATAATGATCACTATGGAGGCGATCCTCCTGCTTCAGCCTCCTAAACATGGGATTATATTTATTTATTATTATTTTTTCTGTATTTTAGGAAAGGGTCTATTTTAGGGTGTTCAGGGTCTCACTACTAGATTGGACTCTTAGTGATTCGCCTGTTTACAGCCTCCCAAGAGTTGGGATTCCAGGCGCACCTAGTCTCAGCATGCCCCGGGGGCAGAGACAGCATCAAAGCCCTGGCTGGCTTCTGTACCTGCCTGTAGGCGCTTTAATACATGAACATGGGATGACAGGTGGGTGCTACTACACCCACCTCATAAAATCCTGACATGTAAGAACCATGACAGGATGACTGCTTGAAATTGGGCCCTGGACACCTGAAAGCCTGTTATCTCATTCTCTTTACTTCTGTGGATAAGCACAACTTCCACAATAAACCATTTTTTAAATAAATGGAAATAATTAATAACTAGTTCCATTTAAATTGCTTTCAAGTGAATGATCTACTTTTATGTCACTGAAAATTAAATTTTAAGAAAATGAAAACACATCGCTATTCTTCAGTAACATTAGTGAGACCAATGCAGGCACATTATGAACAAACAGAAAACATCTCCCAAAAGAAAAGAACTGTAACTGCATTCGATACCTCTACAATGAGCAGCAATATCACAATAATTTTCAAAGAATGCAAAGTATTCAGACCTTCCCCATGATTTTTACTTTGACAAGTGTAACCCTGTTGACAATATGCTCACGCAGGTTAAATGGATTCATGAAATATTTCAACTGCTTTTGGACTGGAACTAAACACTTACATAGTTATGAGTCAGTTTGGTTGCAAGATACCTTTATTAACATAAAATATGGAGGCAATGGGTAAAGAAGATGAAGAGAGTTTTCTAGAAGAATCTTTCCAGAAAAGTACTTAGAAGGCATATCTGATATACGTGTAAAAACATAAGTGAACAAAAACTTATAATCTTTGTCATGAAACAGTCTTTTACTGAAGTCTTCCAAAAACCAGGTCCTAGAATCTCTAGCACATTGTCTGAAATATAATCTCATCTATGTTTTTTCTTACACTGCAGATCTGTACCCCACAAACATAGCAGGGCTGGAAGATTATAGATGCTGAGCATTCCTCCTCTGAGCCAACGAGCAACTCTGAAGCATGTATTTGGAGCTCCAGTGGCGCAATCAGCTAGCGCGCGGCACTTGTACCACTGAAGCACATATTTGTGTTTTCCCCTCCTCCCACGTTTCTGAAATATCAAACATTTCGTTCAAAGAACTACTCATGCTCTTCATCTCCAGTCCTGAAAGCTAATCAATGTTATTTCTCCTACCTTTTAAATATTTCTCCTTTAAAAATATTATAAATCAACTCACAAAGAAAGCATGGAAGGAGTATTCTCTTATTTAAAAGTAATTTAAATAACCAATTACTGATACCAAAAACCAGATTCTTAGGTTGTATCGCTATTAGCTCACTCCTATTACAAGCATGGGTGGGGGTGACATAGCAAGCTTTTTTTATATATTGCATTTCCTTTCACACAAACAAATTCATCATGTAGGGAAATTAAGCATTTAAAAAGGCCCTTGAGGATCTAAAGTTTAATTAGCACTCTTACTTTTAAAAAGGACAACAATGGATGAGACAGCTTCTCTAGTTTCCATAGCTGCTACTGATTTGTGTTTGCCTTCCATAGGAGTGAAGGTAGCTTTTGTTAATAGTTATGTGAACCTTCATTAACTTTATTTATTTATTTATTTATTTATTTGCAGAACTGGGGATTGAACTCAGGCCCTTGCGTTTGCCAGGGAAGCGCTTATTCCACTGAGCCATCTCCCCAGCTTCATTAACTTTAATCTTGGAGAAAAACTCCTCTTTGCCTTTTAGAGAATAAATCCAAACCATTTCTTGAATATTTAAATGTTTTATTATTATTATTTATTTGATACGGGGTCTTGCTATGTAGTTTGTACTCATGTGATCCTCCTGTCTCAACCTCTCCAGTTCTGGGATTATAGGCGTGTGCCACAATGCCCAGTTTTGCGGCTGGCACAGTCTGGGGTTATGGACTCAGCACAGATCCTTGTGCTTGCCAGGCAGGCAAGCACTCAGATCACTGAGCTATCTCCCCAGTCCTTGTTTCTGAAATGTTTAAATCCCTACTTGGTCATATAATCATTGAGGCTATGAACTTATGTTAATTGAGAAAATGTTAACTTTTGTTCAGAAAATGAGAAGGAAAAATTGCTTTCAGTTTAATTATTCTTTCTCCCTTCACTCCTGCTGCCTTAAAATTTTTCAACTACTACTACTGCTTTGAATGGAATAGCTTGACATGAAACCTGCAACCCCAACAGCAGAGCCAAATTATTTACCTACATCTGTGGGCTTCACTTCCTATACAGTTGTAAGAATGAGAAACCCAACAGTCATATAAAGATGAGAGGGAAAAACATTGTTTAAAGTTCTAAAAGTAGAAAGCTTCTGTGCCCCACCCCTCTCTTCAATATACCCAGAACAATAAAAAACAGAGGGGGATCTAATTAGCAAAAATGCATTCAAACATGATTAATTAGTAATCTTGGTGCCAGCTGTATAGAACCAAATGCTATACTTTATTAGACAGACAGTTGCAAGTTTTACATCTGCTGCATGCTAAGAGAACATCTGCTTTACCCAACACTTTTCCAGTTTTACAGCAATTTATACTTTGCCTGGTGGATCACACCAATGAAATTGTACATCAATAGAAGTTACCCTCTATAGAATGCAAAACGAACACATACTCCACAGTTTAATTTGCATAGGTTCCACAGGGAAAGCAGTATTTGTGGAGAGAATGAAAACATCTCGGAAGATAATGACAGGAAAAAAAAAAAAAGTGAAAGGACAAAAGAACTATATTTGTAAAGAATTGTGCAGATAAAACCATTTAACCAGTGTTTAGATAGTAATTAATATAAGTGCTAAAAAGACAAAGCATTATGGAAAATAAGGGGCTGTTCAAAACTCATGATTTGTGTCCCCCCGTAGGCATCCAGGCAAGTCGCTGGCAATGCACAAAAGGTTAACAAGCCCTTTCAGGAAAATGGCACTTAATGTGGAAAGAAAATGCATCAAATTAGCTTTTTAAAATCTCATGTAAATAACTTGTTTATAAAAATTGTCCCTGCAAATAATGAGCCTGCTGGTGGCAGGACGCATCCAATGAGCGATTAACTTTATGAATGCTATCTGTTTAGAATTATGCTAACAGATCATCTCACCAAGAAACAGTAGCTCATGATCAGACAGCTGTTCTTAAAGTTCTGTACTGGGAATCATGCCCTCAGCAAACATATTTATGGCACATACATGGTTTATTGTCTGGTTAAATTCATGTCCATCTGTTAGGATGGAAAGATTCTTGCCCTCGAGTTGATTAAAGCCATGACACGAGAGAGCTGCCAGACAGTGCCTGTGCGGAAGGAGGGCTGCACTGGGGTGACCGTGCTTCCACTGGCCTCACGCTGAGGCAGCCAGTAGTCTCTTGCTGTTCAGCTTACTACTGTGTGCATTAACCTTGCTCATTCCACAGACTCCTTGCTTTGCAGGAGTATTCAATAGGAAGATGACCAGTCTGCAATGTCAAATAAATAACAGAGTAATAGAGGGTAAACCATTAGCACAAAGAAAAAGACTAGGATGGAAAGAGCTGAAGGCTTCTAGCTAATGACAATGATTTTCTCCGTCATTTATCTGAATATTTATTGGCTGGAGAAACAAAAGGAGAGGAAAATTGAGTCCCTGACCCTAAGGAGCTTGTGCTCCAACAAGAAAGAACAATGCAACTTGGGACAGTGGCACCTTCCAGTACTCCCAGCACCCTGGGAGGCTGAGGCAGGGGGACTGTAAATTGAAACCCAGCCTGGGTAATTCAGTAACTTAGTGAGACTCTTTCAGAATAACAAAGGACTGGGTATGTAGTGCCCAGGTTCAAGGCCCACAGTTCAGACCCTTAGTGTATGAACAAACAACGCATACACGCACACAGATAAAGAGAGTGAGATCATGCAATACATCATCAACAAAGGAAAACGAGAAATGCAGATATCAAAAGTAAATGATCCATCTTCGGCTTCTTCAATCTACTTTCTCATTCATTCATTCATTCATTCATTCATTCATTCATTCATTCATTCATTCATTCATTCATTCAATAAACACCTACTGATCCCCATCAAGTGATAAGCATTTTTAGCTGGGAGATAACAGCAGGGAATGTAACAGAAAAATCTCAGCCTTCATCAGCTTTGTAATTTGGAGGGAGAAGAGAGGAAACAAACAAAATCCTTATAACACAAGACAGTTTTAAGTGAAAAAGGACAGCAGGGAGGAAGGACTGAGCGGGCAGCAGGGCGGGTGCTGCAGTTGGAAAGGTGCCACTGGTGAAATGGAAACCGGAAAGAAACCAGAAGCAAGGCAAGGAGCCAGGATGCCTGGGGGAGAACCTCCCAGTCAGAGGCCACACTCTACAGGGACCTGGAACAAGAATGCAGCGGAGTGGCCTGATGGGGGAAGAGCAGGGTAGTTAATAAAGTCAGCTGGGTATCCAGGCGGGAGGAGACTGATTTCCCACGCCTACCAGATCACTCTGAGTTTGTATCTGAGAGCTAGCAGGGGTGGAGGAGAAAGGAGTTAGCGGAGTTTGAGACCTGATAAATTTGAATGTGAGGGGTTCTGAGCAGAGATACACACTGATGTAGATTTAGAAGTCTCCACTAGCTGCTATGTAAAGAGATGACCTGGAAAGACAGCAAAGCAGAGGAACCAGAAAGGGGGCTGATGGAACAACCCAGGGGGAAGAAAAGCTGGCAACTATGCAGAAGCTTGGAGGGTCTGCTGAGATTCCACGTGGGGTCTGCGAGATCTCGGATTCTTCAACATCTCTGATGTGAGCCACTGAGGGATGAAGTAACAATTTAGAGACAAAGAAAACTTCAGGAAAGCCAGGAGCTTCACTTTGCATTGGTGGAGTCTCACATATCTCTGAGACATCTGAACAAAAGGGGCCAAGAGGCTGGGTACCCAGGTCTGGGGTGCAGCATCTGAGTAGGAATCTACGTGTGGAGTCACTAGCACAGCACTGAATGCTAGATGGGAATATTCTTGAAAAGGAGGTCATACAGAAAGGTTTTGGGCTCCCTGCCAAAAAAAAAAAAAAAAAAAAGGAGGCAAGGGAAAGCCTGCACAGAGGTGGAGGATGAACCCAGGAAAATGCTGTGGAAGCCAGGAAAAACCTGCTACCAAGCCAAGTCAAAAAGGATGAGGACTCACCCCTGAATTTAGCAGTTTGGAAGTCACTGGGCCTCCAAGAACATTTTCAGAGTTATGTTACAAACAAACCCCAAGTCCAAGGGTTCAAGAAAGAGACAACTAGAAATGAAGAATGGCAATTAGAGGTCAATCAGCATTTTGGAAAGTTTTGGTATTAAGGTAAAAAGTGGGGTTAGAATAAGTTCTCTCAAATTGGTCAAGCAATGGCTGTGACTCATCCACATGGCTGACACTGACAAAAGATCTACAAAGTACAGTACAGGGTTATAGAATAAATCCTGAGGGAACTTGACTGACTTTATCAGATACAACGGTTGCATTTCTTGTTGTATAGCTCTTGCTTTATCTTGGTCTTGACTATTCAGCAGAAAAGGATAAAAATGAGGCATAAAAAGTAAAGCCATATAAATATACTGGACTATGAAAGGCTCAAGTCAACAACTTCTGACACTGCCAGTACTACAGATGACCCACTGCTGTTATGGACTACTGGTCTATATTGGATTATTTTGCTGAATTCCCACACCTACAATATTTAAATAGCAATGGAATACCCATCTCTAGCAGAGCTAAAAATAAGAAGGGGATATAAAGGAAGGACCAATTTGTATCTGTATATACAGAATGGTTGGGATAGATATACAGCTACTTTCTCTTAATTCAGTGAGAAGATTTGTATTAATAGCATTTGGATGGTATCATGCCTACATCTTGTACTATGAATAATCACTAAGAAGACAAAAATATGCAGTGTGTTAATTATTGAAACTGTCCTACTGATCGGTTTTGAAGCTGTCTCATTGCTATTTGTTTCTCAATAAAATTAATTTTATTTATTTATTTGTTTATTGCACTGGGGATTGAACTCAGGACCTTGCACTTGCCAGGCAAGTGCTTATTCTACTGAGCTATCTCCCCAATAAAATTAATTAAACAAAATAAAAAGAATAATAAGCTCTCCCCATTGCCCTCCAAGATGGGAGACAGAGCAAGAAGGAGAGAACCAGTTGCTCAAGCAACACACTCTGGCAGAAGGCAGGAGACAGGATCTTGGGCACAAGTGGCAAGAAGAAAAATCTGCACAGATGGGCAGGAATCAGAGGACGTGGAAGCACGTCTTCAGCTGGCTTCTACTTTCTCAGTGAAACAGGAGACGATGTCATTGCCAAGGGGAAGATTAGGGAAGGGCGCCTGAAGGTCTGAAGAAAGAAAAAATCACAGCAGTAGTCCAGGAAGGCAGGGAGTCAGTGGCTCAAAGACATCCAACAGTACTGCCTGGCAGCTCTGAAGGGCATGCTTGAACTCTTTCTTTAATCTCCACCTGACACATTTAAAAATAAAACACTTTGGCTTCTGTATGCTTAATTCTGTATCCTGCAACTGGCTGAATCTTCTTACCATTGGTCAGAGTTTTTAGAATACAGTAAGTCCCTAACTTAAGATGACAGTAAGTCCCTTAAATTTAAGTCCCTTCCTTAAATTTCGAGTTGTGAAATTTTCAGATACCAAAGATCTTGCATTCTTGCAAATGGTGAAGTAGCTCAGGCTTTTGCTGGACACTGTCCCAGCTGTGCTGCTGTGTTCTTACTGTGCAGTGTGACACTGCTCAGCCAGAGCAGGATGTCTGCAAGCAGGAGGAGAGGCAGTGGTGACTGGAGGGGCCTGCTAGAAAGCACAAAGCAATAACCATGGAAACAGGCATGGGATTGTAAAAGTAAAAATAGTTTATTTACATCAATTGGTGTTTTTTTTATATCTTACATTGCATATCTATGTCCAAAGTATGCAAGACTCACTTTGTTGGACTTAGCAATGAATCTGACTCACGAAAGTTCTGCTAGAATAGAACTTGTTCGTAAGTTGGTCATTTGCTACGTTCTCCTGGGGTTTCCAGATATATAATCACCTCACCCACAAAGAGTAAATTTACCTTTTCCTTTCCAATTTTTATACTTTTGCTTTCTTTACATGTTGCATTGCTGGCACCTTTCAGGCAGTGTTAAGTAAAAGCAGTAATAGTGGCCAAGTCCTTGATGCTAGTGCTGTGTGGTCTCATGCATTCGCTTGTTGCCATTCTTCCAACCTAAAGTTAACTGAAATGCAACGGCCACTTCCTCAGCTCCTGAACACATCTGGTAAGTGGCAAGCATCAGACAGCAGAACACGGAACAAGAACTTTGCATCCCCACAGAGAGTGTTAAAGGATAACCCTGCTTCCCCATTAAGTGTGATCTTACCTTTTTGTTTCATTTATGTATTTGGTACAGGGTCTTACTATGAAGCTCAGACTCACAGTGATTCTCCTGTTTTTTTCAGTTTTGCCAGTGCTAGGATTACAGGTGTGCACCACCACGCCCAGACTCGGGCATAGCACGCAGGACTGGGGATCAAATCCTGGTCCCTGCGCTTGCTGAAGCAGGTGCTTAGTCACTGAGCTATCTCGCCAGCCCTAAGTGTGATCTTAGAATTTGGTCTGAGATGTGTGCAGACTATGTTTTCAAAAATATATCTATTCTTTCTAACAGCTTGACTGAGACTGGATTCACATACCATACAATTCACCGATTTCGAAGATACATAACTCACTGGATCTGTATTCACAGTTGTATGTGTATCCTACAATCCCTTAGAACATCTTCATTACCCCCAAAAGAAACCATGTACCACTGAAGTCACTCTTAAAATCCTCATGCCCTCCAGCCCCAGGCAACTACTCAGCTACTTTCTAATTCTTTAGACTGACCTACTGCAGTCATTTCATACAAATTGAGTTGTATATGGTCCTTCACGCCTAGCTTCTCTCATTTAGCATTTTATCAAGGTTCACGTTAAAAAATATACTGGAAATCCTTTTAAAACTTGCCTGAATATTATACCACTGTATGGATGTGGCACTAGTTATGCACACATCAGTTGATGGGACTTTCGGCTATTATGAAAAATGCTACTATGAACAACTGTCTACACATTTTTGCATTCTTGGGTATGTATGTAAGAATTTACTCTTGGAGGCTGAGGCAGGAAGACCACAAGTTCAAACCCAGCCTGGGCATTTTAATGGCTTAAGACAGAACCTACCTCTGATAGCTAATAATGGGCATCTTTTGCTGTGCTTATTGGTCTTCAATATATTGCTTTTGGAGAAATGGCTATTTAAGTCCTGGACCCATTTAACAACAACAACAACAACAAAAAACAAGCTGTCTTTTCATTATTAAGTTATAAGAGTTTTTAAAGAAATTTATTCCAATTTCTTATCTATTACACACATACATTTATTTATTTATTTATTTATTTATTATAGAACTGGGGATTGAGCTCAGACCCTTGTGCTTGCCAGGGAAATGTTCATTTTACTGAGCCATCTCCCTGGCCCCTCTGTTATATAAGTTTTAAATTTTCTCTCCCATCCTAATCGTTGCCTTTTCATTATGTACTTGGAAGCACAAAAATATTCTAACTTTGATGAAGACCAATTTATTACTTTTGGTCTCATCTGACTGTTTTTGACATTGTATCTTATAAGTCTTAGCCTACTCCAAAGTTAACTCATATGTTTGCTTCTCAAAGTTTTGTACACTTTCAGAGGGCTGGCGGTATAGCTCAGCAGACTAAGCGCTTGCTTATGTAAGCGCAGCGGCCAGGGTTCGATCCCTGCTTCCGCTTGCCGCGCCGGCCCCGCCTTCGGGTGCGCTGAGCTGGCGATGGAGTCTGGGCGTGGTGGCGCGCGCCTGTAATCACAGCACTTGGGAGGCAGAAAGCAGGAGGATCACTAGGAATGTGGGCTGCATAGTGAGACCCTGTGTACAAAAAAAAAGAAAAACCTAAAAAAGTTTTGTACACTTTCAGACTTTTAGGTCTATGACCCACTTTCATTTAATTTTTGTACATGGCAGGAGGACAGGTTCCATCCAGCTGCACGCTTTTGTATGTGGATAGCCAGCCGTCCCATATTATTTAACAACCACTCTTTTCCCACTCCACTGTCTTGACACCCTTAGCAAAATCAAATGACCATAAACCCCAGGGCTTATTTCTGGCCTCTCAGTTATGTCCCACTGATCTATGTGCCAGTCCTTATGCCACTATTTCGATTATTATAGCTTTGTAGTGAAGCTTAGAAGTTATGAAGTGAGTCCAACTTTATTCTAATTTAAATTGTTTTGGCTATTCTGTGACTCCTGAATTTCCATATAAACTTTGGGACCACTTTGTCAATTTCTATGAAAAGTTTACTTGGGATTTTGAGAGAGATCATTTTGAATCTCTGTGCCAGCCTGAGGATAATGAATAATACTGCCTTCATATTCGCAAGCAGGGCATATGTTTTAGTCTTTCTTTATCTTATCTGGAAGCACTTAAGTATTTTGTCACTATTGCTCAAAGAATCTTAATTGCATTTTTTTGGTTTGAAAATTGTTGCTATAGAAATTTTTTTTTTTTTTTTTTGTGCAGAACCAGGGATTGAACTCAGGCTCTTGAGCTTGC
Organism: Ctenomys sociabilis; assembly: GCA_004027165.1. Lineage (NCBI taxonomy): Eukaryota > Metazoa > Chordata > Mammalia > Rodentia > Ctenomyidae > Ctenomys > Ctenomys sociabilis. The sequence goes on from PVKA01002111.1 coordinate 33,755, forward strand.
CAGGGAAGTGTTTATTCCACTGAGCTACCTCCCGGGACCAAAACACAAGTTTTGTACATTGCTCTTCTATCCTTAATCCTGCTGAGTTCATTAGTTCTGAAAAAGTTTTAGTGGATTCTATATACAAGATTATGTCATATACAAAAACAGATACGGTATTTTTATATGAAAGAATACTACTCAGCTATAAAGCTAAGCTTGAGACATTTATAGAGAAATTGATACAACTTGAATCCATACTTATAAATGAAATAGGGCTGAGGAGATGGCTCAGTAGAATAAGTGCTTGCCTGGCAAGCACAAGGGCCTGAGTTCAATCCCTGGTTCTGCAAAAAAAAAAAAAAAAAAAAAAAAAAAAAAAAAAAAAAATCAGTCTTGCATGTGAAAACATTGTATTGTCTCCCTAAAGAACTTGAAAGAGCAAATAAGATCTAAAATGTACAATCGATATTGTGAAATGGGAAGAAGCTGCTCAAAAGAAAAGAGAAACTAGAATGGGGGAAAGGAGAAAGGAAGGGAAAAGAACAAAATATATGTAAGATAGTTAAAATAGCTCTACTACAATTGCTATTAGCTTGTTGAGAAGACAGGTTTATGTCTATATTGTCTGACTAAATTTTCATGCCAATATCTTATGAGTATCTATTTTGAAGATAACAATATGCAATGTACTAACCTTTGTGATTCTCCTACAATCTTGTTTTAAAATTTTATACCATTGCTTTTATTTTTAAATAGTAAAGATGATATTATATACAAAGTCTTACTTTTTCTTTTTTAATGTAGATGCTTATTTCACTTTCTTGCCTAAATTTCCTAACTAGCACCTCCAGCTAATCTGTGATTACAGATGTGGAAAGTAGGCATCTTTCTCTTGTTCCTTTCTTGGGAGTTTTCCACCACTGAGTATATTGGCTTGTGACTTTTTTGGAAAAGCCTTTCATGAGCTTGAAGTTCTGTTTCATTCCTAATTGGCTGAGTGTCTTTATAATTTTTTATACATCCACATGAAGAGCTACTGAATTTTGCCAAATATTTTTGTGCCATTTAAGATGACTATATGGTTTTATCCTTTATTCAGTGGATATGGTGGGCTTACCTTGCTATTCATTTGTCAAGTTAAACATGCTCTAAAGAAATGACAATGTTTTCAAATTCTTTTGGGGTAGCTTTTGCAATGCTGATATGCCAATGAGAATATTAATAGATTTTCCAACAATGTCCTTTGCATTCTTGGCAGAAATATATCTCATTCTTGGTGATATTTTAAATGTGATATTGGATTCTTTCCTCCAGTCATAGGATTTTATTTTAAAATCAAAAAAGTATCTATCTATATACCTACCTACACAGCTTGGACTTGTAGTGATCCTCCTGTCTCTTCCTCCCCAGGACTCAGATTATGGGCATGCACAGCATGCAGGACTGGGGCTTGAACCTGGGTACTTAGGTTCGACAGGCAGGCACTTACACCACCAAGCTATCTTCCCAGCCCAGTCATAGGATTTTTTTTTCTCCATACACCTTAATAAGGTTAATCTCTAAGTATCACTTTTGAAATATCATGTGGAATACATATAGTTCACCCTCATTATTTATGGATTCTATGTATGCAACTTTGCCTATTCATTGAAGTCTGTAATGATAAAATCCACAAAGTCAGTAGTTGTCATTTTCAAACAGAAGTGCAGTGTTGACAATTTTGAGTTGTCCAAGGTGTATGGTCCCCACCCCTGGTCAGCTGATTTTCAACTTTCGCGCAAAGATGATCAGTGAGTGCTCACCAGAGGGGTCTGTGCAGCACAGCCCAGAAAGCTCCAGCTGTGGAGCCTGCCGGGGAGAAGGGGCTTGGATCCCAACTCTTGCAGTTCGCATGGCCACCCCCGTCCACTTCAGAACTTCAACTTGTCTTTTATAAAATAGAATGTAAAAGGACAAGGTTTTCGGAGTTAAGATTTTTATGTCAGGCTTTTTAGTACTTTTTGGAACATGTTTCACCATATGGTTGGTATGTGTGAGTTTGTGCTTTTTGAATTTGGGAGATTTGTATTTTTAGTCTAGGGGTTACTTTTGTAACTGTATATCTAAAGGAAAATTTGAGTAGTATCTTTATATAGGATAATGACTAACTTACAGTATGTAAATCACTCTGAGTATTCGGGTAGGATCATTGATGGTCCTTGAGCATTAATATTAACTATGGAGAAGATGGACATCAGATGGGCCTTAGCTCCCAGGGGATCCACAGTGCCGCAGATTGAGCCCTGATCTCTATGCTTGTGCTTGCCTAAGCTTGCCTGAGCAGGTGCTCCAGTCCACTGAGCTATCTTGCCAGCCCCATCATTATATTTAGATTGTGCAGTTTCATTGACCTATTCCCTGCTCATTATTTTTCTAAGCCATTTTTTCCTGAGACCTACTATATCCCTTTAATTTATATAGCTTCAAATTAACTTTCATTTGTGGAAAGTTTCCTTGAGTCATTTCTCTGTGTGTACATACACACACCCACACACCCACACATTTCATTGTTTTCATTCTCTTCTTTTGGGACGTGAATGATACATGCGTGTTGTTCTTTAGGACTTGGCTGCCATTTTCTCACTAATATGTTTAGCTTTACTAATTTCACTTACTTTTATAAAAGTGATCCAACATTTCTCTTTTTCTGTTTTCTGCAGATTCTGGTCTCCTGTGTGTTACATGCAATATGATTTTCATTTCTATTGTGGTTTTATATATATATATATATATATATATATATATACACACACACACACACACACACACACATTTTATGTATTTGGTACAGGGTCTCACTATGCAGCTGACTCATAGTGATCCTCGTTTTCAGCCTCCCTGGGCTGGCATTACAGACATGTGCCACCACGCCTGGACTCGGTCACCAGCTCAGTGTGCCCCAGGGGTGAGGCTGGCATGGCATGCGGGACCGGGGATCAAGCCCTGGTTCCTGTACTTGCCAAAGCAGGTGCTTAGTCCTCTGAGCTATCTCGCCGGCCCTATTTTTTGATTCTAAATATTGTCTACATTCAGCCAGCTCATGCTTCATTTCCTTTTGTTACTTTTCTGTTCCTCTCTGAACAAGGGATATTTCTCAGTGTTCAAGTCGTCTTCCACAGTGGCAAATACTTCAGTATGTGTTCTTTCGGCTTTGCCGTACAATGCTCCTGTGACAGCTCTTCACCAACCATTTGCTTTTGCTTTTCCCTTCTCCCTTTTCTTACAGTATTACTCTACAGACCTGGAACGAATGCCTTCCTGGACATTAGTCATTTCTGAGTGCAGCAAATTCTGACTGCACCGCTGCTTGCAGCAAATTCACAGTGGGAAGAGCTGTGGGGCCTGACTGGAGGCAGAGAAAGTTTTCTTAGGGTACAGGATGCTAAGGTGTAAGACTGGGTGCTTTAGTCATTTCCCCAAAATAGTTAACAGACAATGACAGCTTCAGGATTGGTCAAATTGCAAGCTGTTTCTCTCTATTCTTATTCTCAGAAATTCCACTTCCTACAGCTTTTTCATGGGGACTCCTCTCAGCCTGTCTGGCTTGCTTCTCTTCCGCACCAGCACATCCAGGAACATTCCTGCTGCCACCCTTACGCCTGTGCCGCTGGTCCTGTCCCAATCCCAGTGGCTGGTGGTTTTATGCTCAGGACATACCAGGAATCGGGAGGGGAAGGGCGCTGCACTTTCGCATCCCTAAGAGCCTTCTCTCAGCATCTTTTATGCTCCTTTGAGTGTCACTAGATTTGGATGCCCTCCACATGACGGGCCTCTCAGGGTCATCAAAGATAAAATGTGGGGGCTGGGAGTAGCTCAGTGGCAGGGTATGTACTTGGCATGCTTGAGGCCCTAGTTTCCAAACCCAGTACAAAAAAAAAATGATAGAATTTGATGATCTTCACTTTCTTTAATTGTCCTAACTTAATTTTAAGAAAAGGAAAAACCAACACTTTACACTAGCACTGTAAAGTGAAAAGAAATTTCAGCTTTCTAACACAACTAGAAACAAACTAATTCATCATAACTGGGCAGTAAGGAAATAACAAAATAATGAAAAATATAAAAATTTCAAAAAAATTGTTATAACAGTGATAAAAAATACAGGATATGTTTAAATTTTAAAAATTATAATGGAGAAGATACATTGCTATAATCCCCATCAAAATATTCTCCCTCACCTCAGGTACACTTAGGCCGCTGTGCTTGCCACGGTGTGAAGCAGTGCTGGAACTCCTTTTCTGTGCCTTCTGTTGTGGTGCTGTGCTGCTTTGATGTCCTGAATGAAATCTAAATGTTCACCTTTCCTGGTCATTTTGACTTTGGGGAAGATGAGGACACAGAGGCCCCCTCTCCACCGGCTAGCATTAGCAACAGCTTCACCAAAGTTTTAAAGATCTTAATTCCGAGAAACATGAAAAATGACTTCCAGGTCTACTTCAGAGAGTGGCAAGAAAGATGGCATAAGTGTGTGCAAAACAAGAGGTGTGGACCAGCCAGACAGCTCAGCAGACTAAAGTGCCTGCTCAGGTAGACGCAGGGATTGGGGTTTGATCCCTGGCATGTGTGCAGAGCTGGTGATTGAGACTGGGGGTGATGGCGTGTGCCCATAATCCCAGGGCTTGGGAGGCTGAAAACAGGTGGATCACTATGAGTCTGATCTGTGTAGTGAGATCCTGTAGGCCCTGTACCAAATACAAAAAAGAAAAGAAAAAACCTAAGAGGGAGGATTTTAAGGGGAATTAATGGTAACATCTGTTAGTGTAAAATAGTTTTAAAATTTAAATTTTCACCTTATTTTTGGATCATCCCATGTATAGCCATAATAGGTTACAGAATAAATGTGGATTTTGTTAGGATATGTAAATAGACATGGGAAAAAAAGCCATCACAGCAGACAAAGCCAATTAGAAAAGTTTTCAATACTGGAGTCATAGTAAGCATAACACATACGCATGAAGACTAAGGAACTAAAGGGAAAAATGGAAATGTTTATTTTTCATTGTTCTGAGATATGAGCTTAGAACCTCATGCATCCTAGGAAGCTTTCTACCACTAAGCTACATGCTCAGGCCTGAGAATTTTTTGCTAAGTGTAATGAATACTGAGTAGTATTTTTGGCTTTGAAATTGTGCCACTGCTACAATATAGTTTGTACCACAGCAAGAAGATGCAAATTCCATAAATAAAAGGAATCAGGGCCATATAGATAGCTTTTACTACAGCATCTACTCATTATGAATCATTAAGATGCTTCGAGGGGCCCCCCATGTGCCAGGACTCAGGACCCCTCTCCCGCAGGTAGGCTCTCTGGGCTGTATCACCCCCCCTCAAAGCCCCACCTTGCCCAGCAGCCAGGTGTCTCCCTGCTCTTCCGCCTTCGCTGCCGCACACCAGCCCAGAGGTCAATGCTGCTCCAAAGAGCCCATTCTTTACTTAGCGCTGATAATGTGCCAGGCAGTAAGGGCAGCGCAGCAGGCAGGACTGTGGGCTTTGCCCTTTTAGTTTGTTTTGTTTATAGTAAAGGGCAGCAAGAAAACAGGCTGCATTTAAAGGACAATTTAGAGCTAAAATGTTTGGGCTTTGGAGTCAGCCAGACTAAATAAAGTATGTACAAAATGCTGCTAAAACAGTGCTGGGTACACAGCAGACAGCCAATAAAGAGCATAGTACTTTCGATTTCCCAGCAAATATAATGGTTAACACAGTAGGAAAGTAACTTTTAATTCAGAATATACGCTGACAAAGGATAACATACAGATTTTCTACCACCATTGAAAAAACCAATTTTTTTTTTTTTTGTAATTTTCAAGTTAAGCCCTCGAATGAAGGTTCCCGCTTTTCAGATACTAACATTTCAATGAATATTTAAAAAGTAATTTAAATATACAAAGTCATTCTAAGATTTCTGCTATTTCATAAGCAGTATTTTTACTCTCTGAATAATTACAACTCATTCTAAGTATTCAAGGGATCAAAGTATTTTCATTATAAACTCGCCTAGCAATTTTGATAAGGAGTTCCAAGCTACAAATACAAAAAGAAAATGTTCACCTTTCTGAAATATTCTCTAATTCCTCAACATGAAAATCATTTAAATTTTAGAATTTACTTTATGAAGTCATATTTGCTCTGAAAATGAGCTTTTTCCATTGGTTAAGTAAAGTTCTCTAATCAGTAGTGGTTATAATTTTCAATGGATGTACACTTTCAACTTAAAGTTGAAATTAATTAAAATTAAATGAACATAAAAATTTTCATGTTACACTAGCCACACTCTGAGTGTTCAATAGTATGGCTATTATACTGGATGGCACAGATATGGGGTAGTTCCTTTACTCCAGAGAATTCTATTGGATGGTGCTGATGTAGTTAATTTAAATTAAAAAAAAAACCTGTCTATGCAGGGTGTCATCAGACTTGGGGAAAAATGATTATGGCTAATGTGCCAGGTAGTAAGGGCAGTGCAATAGGAACGTGAACTTTGCCTTTTAGAGGATCTACCACAGGTGTAGAGGAATCCATCACAGGAATCTTTTCATGATGGTGTCTGTGGTGTGAAACACTCCTTGAATAAAAGGAAAAAATGAAGTAAGATTCTGAGCTCCACGGTAGCTTCTGGGGGATGGCGTGGTGGGTGGGGAGACACCTATGAGAGGATACATCAGCTTTATGGTTTCCCAGATGGCATCTGAGGCACAGACAGAAACTGGCTTGGGATCTCTTTCTTTCCTTGTTCTACACATTTCTGAAACATAATCTACAAGCTGGTAACGTGAAAATGTCCATTTCTAATAGAGAAGAACTCTTGCCTTTGATGCGACAAATCCAACCTCCTTTACTGTCTCTCTTCACTGTTTTGAAAGCACTTCCTCACACAGCCAACCTCAGCTTATCATGTTCTGTCTTGCCTCTTGCATAATAGAGAACTTGGTGGGTTTTTATCCTGGATTCTGGGAGGTAAGCTCTAAGCTCTAGGAACAAAACATTTAGGTGTGCTTTGTCCTAGGCTCCTGGGAGGTAGCCTCTACATTCTTAAAATTCCAAGTTACAAGTGTCTTTGTCACTCACAGTAGGTTATGCAGAGCACATCTGACAGCTGTGTTAACAATCGAGGCAGGATGGTTCTACAGTCCAGTCTCTAAAGAGATGGCTCGGCATGGGGCCTAAAGATTGAGTTCAATTGAGTTACAGCAGTGATTCAGGCAATTATACCTACATCACTGACAGTAAAACAATGGACTTCTGTAACTCAGGTGAGCTTCTGTGACCATCAGGGCTCCACAGAGCATCACACACAGGGATGCGCCAGGAGTTTGACAGCCTGACTCCGTGGGAAAAGGACAATGCAAGCTTTGAGTCCCGCCCTTCCTCCCAGACTTGGCCCTATTCATCTCTCCCTTTGGTCAGTTCTAGTTTGCTCTTTTTTTGTTATAATGAACCTGCAACCTTAGTTCTTTCTGAGTTCTGTGAATTTCTTACACTGCAGGGACAGAGGACAAACTCCTAAGTCCTTAATTTGTTACTAAAACCATGATTCGTTTTTTAAGGTAGTCAGGGACTTAAAAGAGATTTCTGAAAAAGAAAGTGACTCCTATATATGTCTCACTAAAACGGGAATAAAGCTTGACTTTATGTAAAACTCTGAGTGAAGTCCTTCTCAGCTCTGAATATAGTTCTTCTAATCATTCAGGAAGTGTCTAAAAGTTGACCAAACAAGGTTTACTAGCCCAAAATTTATCTAGCCTATCCTATCACCCTTCCAGACTGAGGACACTAAGGTAAGAGATTTATAAGGTCATTCAGCTGTACCCAGAAGTCCCGTGTCCTAAATCGACAGTCATTCAGGATTCTAGCACAGCCTCTCATGATAGAGACTGCTTCAGAGACAGTTATCCTCAGAGACAGTCCTGCCCCCCAAATCAGGAGGAATCTGCTGACACTATGAAATCAGGACTGAGATGGCTGACCAGACTCCTGCTCACTCTACACCTTATGAACCTGACCTCCACTCTTTGGGAGAATGGGCCAGTCTGATCCTCTTCATCAGAATGTGCAACCTCCAGATGTCTACTTCATGAGTCCTTTTCCCCGTTATTTCCTTTTGTAACCTTGTCAGCTACTTAAGCAAAAGTCCATATCATTTTCTCTTACTTTCTAATTATTTCTTTGGCCCATCAATCCATATTCTGCTTTTAATTTCCATTGTCTCTAACTCAAAGGTCCATGCTGGCCAGTGACAAGTTGTTCTAGGGAAATGCTGACCCTGGGAACATCAGATTTACAGCCGGGATGAGTCAAAAGACCCCCAGACTTGAACATGGTACCTGAAGTGAAGGTAGTCTTATGGGAAACTGTATCCTCAAGCTGGGAATTTTGGTCTAGCCTTGAACAATTGGTGTCAAAATCACTGCACCTTCCAGAACTGCTCCTGTCCTAAGTTCATTGTCACAACGAATGGTATATGCGCTTCCTCCCATCTACCCAGCAGGTCATGGAATGAGGCAGGGGGTCACTGACCACTCTTTCTTATCATTTACCTTCCATACAGATAGGGTATCAATACAACTTTCCAAGTTGACTTCCATAGTTCCAACTCTCCTTTACTTCTCTCCAATTCCTTCCAGTGTATAAGGCCCCGTATGATCTGATTTGTTCCCTCTTTTGCAACATTCTTTCCGCTGCTCATAAAATCCAGGCCATGCTGGCTTTCTCTCCCAGCCTCAACTTGCCAAGTTCATTCCCACCTTAACAGCCTCTGCATTTGCTGCTCCTTCTGCTCTGACATCACAGATCCTAGCTTGGCTGGCTCCTTCTTAGCATTTAGATGCTGGTTTACAGGGCTTTGCCTCAAAGTACTCTGCTTTATTCTCTAATTTTAATGACTATGTCACCATCCTGTTTGACTTTTACCAAAACTGTTTTGTTTCTGATTTTTTTTATCTTCCTCATCAGAATAAAATTACATGATCATATTTGGTGCCATAGATCCTGGGGTTAGAAGAGTATCAGTCACACAGAAAAGAATCATGTATTAAATACCTCAGCTGGATGTTCATATCTTACTGAATCTACTGAACTGAGGTGCTATGGCAGTCCTCTGGCTTTTGCTTTGCTCACCTCAATTTGTCCCCCACAGTACAGCCTGAGCCACTTTTTTTTTCCGTGGGGATGGGGAGATTTACTGGGAATCCAACTCAGGGCCTTGCGCTTGCCAGGCAGGCACTGTGCTGCTGAGCTACATTACCAGGCTTGAGTTGTGAGGACAAATGCTGCCTCATTGAACACAGGGCTCCATGTGATATCCACAGAGGAGCCCCTCCTCTCTGAGACATGGAGCACAGGTCTTTCATGATCTGGCCTGTTTCTACTCCAAGTCCCTTCCCTCTTCTGTCTATTCTCTTGCACTAGTACCAATACTTTCAATACCCCCAAGCTCCCTTACTCATTGAATTTCTAATCCATGTCCCTCTCCTGTGACACTCACCTCTCATCCCTAGTGTGCTTGTGGTGGATAGCTAACTGGTGGTTAACCTCTTACACCCAGCTGAACTGAACTAATGTGCTGCTGGGTGCAGGAGGCCCACCTAAGGGTTGTTGCCAGCAGCATAAAAGGCAGAATAGGAGAAGCTGCTGAAATGCTGTTAGGCATGCTATTTGGAGAAGCTGTTGGAGCTGTTGGAAGCTGCTAGTTCTCTTGGGCTGTTCTGCTGAAGACTTTATTATGCTGGCTTTCCCAATGAACAGCTTTGGTCCTCATCTTGGGCATCACTTCCTGGCTTTGGAGGGGAAGATGGTGTCATGAAGAAGCTTGTCGCACTGGCTTTCCTGATGGGAACTCGGCTTTTCTCATTGCTGGAGGAGCTCAGGACCTCACTATTGCTGAGGATGGCTGTTACTGAGGATGGCTGTGGTACCTTTAAGGTGAGCTCTGGTGCTTACCTTGAGCACTGCTTCCTGGCTCCAGTTCAGATCCCTCAGCCTGCTAGCACAGATCCTTCATCCTGCTGGCATAGGCTTCCTAGCTTCCACCACTGTCTTTTTAGCACAGATCCATGAAGCAGACCTACATAAGGGCTTTAGGCCTCCAGTTGGACTGGTAGGAGGCACTGTTTTAGTTATGAGCTCCAGGTTTCCAGCTGGACTCATACAGGATATCAGTATCTAGATCCTTAGCTGGAGTCTTTAGTATTTAGTGTATGGATAGATTTCCTGCACTTGTATGTGATTCTTGGGTGATTCGCTATGAAATAATATTATAAAACGTTTTCTGTACTATATTGTTCACCATGCAAAAAACCCCAAACCATGACAGAGTCTCACTAACTTATCCCGCTGGCCTCAACTGTGGCTTCCCCTAGGAAACCTTCCTTGATCACTGTCAGTCAGGTCAGGCTACCCTCCTTTACCCCCCTAGTATTCTGTCTCACCCCATCTCAGTGCTGATTCGATGTCCCACAACTGTCTGAACACCTGTCAGTACCTTCTCTGTAGGCTCTGTGAGAACAAAGCATGTCTCAGTGGTCTTGCTACCACGAACACAGTGCCTGCTGTCCTGCTGCTTAATATATACTTCCTGAATTCATTTGTTACACTGGAAAACAGGCTGGCAAAAGTCAGAGGGCTTTGTTATTCCTTCTATAGCTCCTGGAGAGTTCAATCCAATGTTACCCAAACAAAAGGTGCCGAATAAATACTGGGTAAAAGTACAATGAGCTTCTTAATCCAGTGAAAGTGAAAATGGAAAAAACTCAAGGACGCTGTGGCTTCCTGATGATGACGTATCCCTACTTAAGGATATTAGAAAGGCTACTTCTAAGCTTTAAATTAAGGAGCTAAACTTGCAGTTTATAATTAAGTTATATGATCACTATCAACACTTCTTTTTGCTGCACTGTTACTAACATTTAATTTTAGCTAGATGCCCACACTGGAATATTTCAGCCTTTATTCAAAATGTTAATAAATAAGCACACGTTGCTTAATTCCAGGGAATCTATTTATAAGTGCTCCATTGTAAAAAGAGATGAGTAAAAATTTTCTTGGCATAAAAAGCCACCAAATGTTCCTGAAGGATAGGAGTTATTATTCTTTGTTACCATGATAATATGTATAAAGATATCTATGCAGACATGTGCTGTACTCATGAAGTAATATGTCAGGTGTTAAAAATAAGTGGAATAGAAGCTATTTAGATTTGTCATTTAAGGGGAGCCGGGGAGATGGCTCAGTGGAATAAGTACTTCCCTGGCAAGTGCAAGGGCCTAAGTTCAATCCCCGGTTCTGCCAAAAAATAAATAAAGAAATAGATTTGTCATTTAAAATGAGTCTCCTTTGGGGGCTCATTCTCATAACTGGATTAAGCCTCCAAGTGTTTTAGGCAATTCTTCGGGAGTAGCGCAGGCCTGTAATCCAAGGACTATGAGGCTGAGGGAGGAAGGTCACAAGCCCAGCCTGGGTGACTTAGTGAGACTGTCACAAGGAAGGAAGAGAGAAGGGAGGGAGGGAGGTGCAGAAGGGTAGGCAGGCTGGACATCAGCTCACTGTGGCATTTAACTTCTAGTATTATAAACATCAAAAGTGTGCCTCTTTATTTTTATATTTTAGTGCAGGGTCTACAAGGGTGTACAGGGTCTCACTACATAGATCCGACTCATAGTGATTCTCCTGTTTTCAGCATCTCAAGCCCTGGGATTATTTATACGCCTGTGCCACCACACCCAGTCTCAATTGATGTTGCAGGGAGCCATGGGGGTGGGGCCAGCACAGCAGGCCAAGGATCAAACCTCGGACCATTGCGTCTGCCTAAACAGGTGCTTTAATCTGCTGAGCTATCTGGCCAGATGGCCAGCCCCATGAGCCTCTCTTTAGGAAGTGTCTTTTTTGTTTTTGTCTTTTTGAGACAGGGTCTTGCTACATGGGCCAAGCTGGCCTGGAACTTGAGGCAATCTTCCTGCCTCAGCCTCCCAAGTGCTGTGATTATAGACATACACTACCATGTCCTGTCTGGAAAGTGCTTTTGAATATTTTTCTTCTGTTTTGAAGGCAAGTATTTACTTTCGTTAGCAATTAGTTATTCGAAGCATGGATAGAAAGATCAAAGATCTTGATATACTAGAGCAAAAATAACATATATTTGGATTGAAAACATTGGCAACGGCGCTGGCCAAATAGCTCAGCAGATTAAAGTGCCTGCTTAGGCAGAGTGCAGCAGCCTGGGTTTGATGTCTGTGTTGCCAAAGTAAGCTCTAGAAATGTGGAAAGAAAAAAAAATAACCAAAAGAGTCACAAGCTTTTTTGAAAATCAGATGAAAATTTTGGTTCTTTTCCCAAAGAAAGTATTGTTTCTCCACCTTAAAAGACCAACTGCAAATAGCACTAGAAAGACAGGAATGTGCTGAAGTCCATCTATGGAGCCCAGCTGAGGCTCCATGGGTTAGAACAGTGCCTCTCAATTGACTTTCCTTTTCCCTATTGCAACCAACAGAGAAACAAAGCAAAACAACACTTCATTTTCTACAACAACCCAGTTTGCATGCACACACATAATCAAAATGGTAGGTTCAGAAAACAATTCTCAACCATATGTGATAGTATTCTTTTCTATCTGATTTAAGAAAAATGTAGCTTACGATCCATAGCACCAATTTCATAGTCCATGTTTTGAAAAAGTCTAGAGTCACTTAATTGAAGTTGATGAAAAAGTTAATGAAAACCTGACCAAAAATTCTGACATGTTATTTAAAAACAATAAACACAAGCTTTTTCACTTTAGAGTCAAATCTTCCAGAGATTGTATTCTTTGTGGCAAGACTGTGTTGTCTTAGTTCATCTATGTGGCTATCAGAGACATCAATGAATACACCATACAATAATCATGTAAACCCCATACCTTAATGTTAGAAAACCATAATTCATTCTCATGCAAGGTGGCAAGGTAGACAGATGTAAGAAGTCCAACCCCAAGGGCAGTGGTCCCACCAACTGTAAATGAGAGGATCTTCCAAAATCTTCTGGTGGTGCCACCTTTGAGAAAAGGGAAACACAAATAATCAAGTGAAAATTTTAGCCTGGCTCTGTTTCAGGCTATCAAGTAAATGGAGTTTCAGCTACTTTCCCTGTCCCTTAGCAGATAGCTTTGTCTGCCTGTCTGCCTGCGTATCTGTCTGTCTGTCTATCTACGTCTGTCTCTCGCTCATACTGGGGATTGAGCTCTAGGCTTCAAACTGAACAATACTCTCAGTCTTTTTTTAAAATTTTGACTCATAGTCTCACAAAGTTGCTAAGTTACCTGGTCTAAGTTCAAATTTGCAATCCTCCTGCCTTAGCCTCCAGGGCTAGAATTACAGGCACATGCTACCAGACCCAGCTTCTCTCTTACTTTTTCTAGAGACAGGATGTTGCTGTGTTGCCCAGAATGGTCCTGAACTCCTGGGCTCAAGCAGTCCTCCTATCTCAGCCTCTCCAGTCACTGGAACTACAGGTAAGTGCCACTATACTCACCTTGTTTTTCACTTTTATTAATTTTTACTTCAGTGTTCGTAACCCTTCATTTGTTCATTCTGACAATCAGAATATGAGCTCCTCTAGGACAGTAGCACAATGCCTTATTCCCCTTTAACACCGACATGTCTGAACAACTAGACTCCATAAAGTTTGCTAATAAAAGAATAAATGGGCTATAAAGTCTAAGAGATGAGGAATCTTTCAAATGACTTACTGATAATCTATGGTTTATTTATGAAAAGTTACCAAAATCTTAATTACTTATAAAAAAAACTCATAGGAAAAATACATAATAAGTAAAAGTAAACTAGTAAAAATATTTGTAGTATAAATAACAGGGCTTAATTACCTTTACTATAGGACACTTTCAAAATAATAAAGAATGGTGAATATCCCAGTAGGAAACAGGTCAAGGGCATAAATAGGCAATACACAGAAGAAAAAATGATCAATAAATGTAACAAGATATGACATTCAAATCCACTAGTGCAAAACATGCAAATCAAAACAATGAGCTGTAATTTTAAAATTTTAGCTGATTTGATTACTTAAAAATACTAATACTCTATCTTAGAAAGGGTATTAGACATCTTTAAATCCTGGTGGTTGAATAATAAATTGAGATCTCTCTGAAATGTACTTGGCAACAGGAACAAAACCAACAAGATAAGCATACCGTTTGATCATTAATTCCATGTCTAGGCACATAACCCAAGGAAATAATTAAAGTTTTAAATGAACATTTGGCCACAAGGCTCTTTATCACAGTTCTATTTGTTTTAGAAGGTTAGAAAACCATTTTGGCAGTACACAAGGAATTAGTTAAACAATGCTACAGCCACATCATGTAATATTATACACAAGAAGCTGGGCGTGGTAGCACATGGCTATAATTCCAGCATTCTGGAGGCTAAAGCAGGAAGATCATTGTGAACTGGAGACCAGCCTGGACTATAATGTAAGCCCAAGACCAGTCTGGACAGCATAGCAAGAGCCTATCTCAAAAAGAAAAAAAGTAAAAATAAAAAATACATATATATATTTCCATTCATATATATTTTTTCCATTTCACTCTGGAAATAATGGCTATATATATGGATATATATATATATATATATATATATATATATATTTATTTATTTATTATTATTTTTTTTTTTATTTTTTTCCTCCCAATGGAACAGGAGCTTATTGGCAAAGTCTCCAGATTCTCACTGGTAACTAAAAGAAGGATGAAGGGCACCTCTGTCTTCATTTTTCTGTTTATCACCTTAAACTGTGGGACAGATCCCTGCTCCTGCTTGCACAGAGGCATGCTAATCACTCAGGGAATGTATTACAAGGCCTATTAACCTTAAATTTACCCAGCTTATCTCATCCCCCTTCAAGAGTATGCTTACCAACATCAGAGTGATTAAAGCAGTTTTCAGGATTTACAGGGACATTTAATTGCCAGCTGTTCCAGATGCCCTGCAGCACAGCCTGCAAGTCTCAGAGTCACTGTCCTAAACCTGCAGCCACTTCACACTCCAGTAAAAGTAGTCTCACAGACCACCCCATAATGAGGTTACCACGTAAGCAGAAGTAGTTGCCACAGGACAGGAAATGGGCCTGACCAAAGTCATCTGGTCATCTTGAGGCAAACTGAATTGCCCCCTATAGCAAAGCTGTCTCTTCCAGGACTTCCGAGAACCAGTCCTGAAAGGCCATCAACCCGCCTAGAACTTGACCAGGACAGCTTAAACTGTCAACAAAGTCCTCCAGCTCTGCAGATCCCTTTTGCCTTTGTTCCTGTTTTCAATAACCCTCCAAACTTCCTTCAGCCCTTCTGAGACAGATTTTGAGCCCTGATCTGTACCTCCTTGCATGGCCATGCTGACTAAGGCTATTTCCTGTCCTGCATCACTGCTGGTCTCCTTGACTGGTATTTTGGGAAGAATGGCAAGTGCAGTCTGTTGGGTTCCCCAGAGTTGGGTAATAACACTATTTTTAACATATACTGGTTTATGTTCATAACATATGAGAAAAATAGCTACTTACCAGCCAACACATGGATCTCAATTTTGTAAAACTACACATGAGTGTTGGTGGGGAGTATACAGGCGTAGAGAATGACATTGAGACAGTCATTTGAGAGATGCAATTTAAGACAACACTGAGATTCCATCTCACCCTGTAAAGAATAGCTATCATTAAGAAACCAACCAATAACAAATTCTGGAAAGGCTGCTGGGAGAAAGAAACCCTTCTCCACGGTTGGTGGGAGTGTAGACTGGTATAACCACTATAGAAATCAGCATGGACATTCCTCAAAAAACTAGGATTGGAGGTCCCATTTAATTCAGCTATTTTCCTCTTGGGTATCTTCATAGTAGAATTAAAAACATCATACCACAGTGATATATGTGCATACATGTTTGCAGCAGCATAATTTTAATAGTTAGATCTTGAATATAAGCCAAATGCTTATCAACTGAGGAATGGATAAAAAAGATGTAGTCTTTTCAACACAATAGAATATTACTCAGCTACAATGAAGGATAAACTGAAGACTTTTATAGGTAAATGAATGCAACTGGTGACCATATTCATAACTGAAATTAGCCACACTCACATGCATAAGCATTGTAATTTCCCACTAGTGTGAGGAGCTGAAATAGTAAATAAGATCCAAAAATGCACAACAGATACTGTAAAATGGTAAGAAATGGTTCAAAAGGAAAGAGAAACTGGGATGGGGGAAGGGGAAAAGAAGGAAGGTAAAAAGAAATATATATATAGATATGGATGCTACTAATTTCTCTTAGTTCATGAAAAGAAAGGTCTGCATTAATATTGTTTGGACAATTAAATGCTTACATCTTATACTCTGAGTATTTAAAGATAATAAAATGCAAAGTATTAACCATCAATACTCTTCTATTACCTTGTTTTGAAATTGTTTTTTTCTCTTTACAATAAAAAGATACATTAGTTAATAGAGGCTGGGGAGATGGCTCAGTAGAATAAGCATTGCCTGGCAAGCAGAAGGTACTGAGTTCAATCCCTGGTACCACAAAAAATAAATAAATAAAAAAAATAAACTTGAGATGACAGCATCCCCTCCAAAACATATTTCTTTCATTTTATTAAGTTATGTCCTCAAGCTATTTTATTTCTTATGGCAGGTAATAGTTAGGAAGTCTGACAAACCATAAGTTCTTTCAGATACCCAAAATGGCTGATAAGCATGGAGTGTCTCATCCTTACTTTAAGATTCTGACCATACTCAGTTAGGAAAGCAATGCATAAAGCACAACATTGGCAATTACTGGCATCTGGTGTGTCACTTAGCAAGTCTTTGATATTATTTAAACAATTTATGAAGTTCTGATCATTTTTTCTGTCCCACTCCTATAAAAAACAGGAAGAAAATTCAGTGATTTGACAGAAAATAAAGAATATAAAAATTTTAACTTACCTTCCAATTCTTTAGCAAAATGAGAAAAAGACAGTAAGGCTGTCTAGTGTTATTAACACACATGAACCAGAAAAATTAGACTAAAATATGAATGCTGAAGAAAATGATTCTTCTAGAGAGTGAATGGATCAGATTGGAATAACCTTAAGTTAATGAACGAAGAAAACAACAGAGGGTTCTAATCAAAGCTCTTTTATCTAATTAAAACTGTGAAACCAAAATAATCCAATCGCATTCAGGGTACTAGAACAAGTTTCCTCAACTGCTGGGTCTCACGCAATTTTTACCCTATTGGGGAGTGCTAATTTATTATGCAGAAGTAAAAGCAATCCCAAATGCTGCTTCAGTTTGAATCACCTACCAGATGGTAATTTATTTTCCAACTTCCCATTTTCTTCTTGTGCTAGAAAGTCCTCAGAAACCTCTGTGGTTTTTATCTCTTTTCTCTGCCGAATGTACATCATGATGTCAAAGACTCAAATGCATTGTTCTTCCAACCACTCCTACAAACAACAAAGGAATACAGTGAATGGGCTCTGTACCGCAGCATCCTGCCCACAACACACCTGCTCACTTGTATCACCTCTCATTTTCCCATCCAAATCTTTAATCAGCCAAAGTGTACTCAAGATACAACACAAACATTGGACTCGATCACATTTTTGAAGCACCTTTTTTTTTCTAGCAGGCATTGCCAGATAGGTCAGTTGAACAATTCAGTCCATACTCCTTTTTGTGGAAGCTGTTGCCGTTGCTTCAATCCCTGTTGTCTCCTCTCATAACCCTAGCACTTATCACGCAATTTGCTGGATAATTACAGTTGTATATTATCTTCTACAGTTCCCTGTGCAGAAGCAGGTCTTTAAATTTTCCAGGGAACTGACCACGTGGGAGGGATTCAGTAGTAGATTTGTTCACAGATTTTCAGAACTGAAATACTGTTCTCGTTCAGGTACCTGAGTTTTAATACCTGTGTTCTTTAAAGCAATTCACAAACTTTATGCCTGGGTGGTAATGACAGCGAGTGTGTGTGTATGTGTGTTGTGTGTGTGTGTGTGTGTGCCAATCAGGGTAGCTGCTATCCCAGGGAGTAATAGTGGGAGTACAGGCAGGGTACAGCGCCTAGTTTGGAAGCTGCAAGTGGGAGGCGGGGGTGTGGTGGCAGTGAGTAAGCTAATTCTGTCCCCCGGAACATCTTGCCTCACTCCTCTGAACAGAATAGCCTTTTACTAATTATTTATTAAAGATGATCAGCAGCCTGGCATGATTGCTTCGACAGTTTATTAATCCCTAAACAACTCGCCGTGTAAAACAGAACAATAAAACTACATAACACAATGTTTATTCATTCAATCATTCAAAGAACTGTGAGAGGAAAGAGACTTGAGGGATGAGAAGAGTTTTAAACGCTGTGCTTCAAAGCACTGGAGGAGAGGCTGTACCAGTGAAGGAAAAAAGCAGCGTTAGCAAAGCGGTCCAGCCGGAGACCAGTTGATGTCCCCAACGGCCTAATAATCCTAGCGCCATGCCTTCTCTAAGGGGAAGAAGAGTTTTAGACCCCTCAAGGCATAAATTCTAACAGGTTAAAACAGAAGTCGGCAAATAGTAAAGGTGTAAATTAAATATCTAGACTGCTGTAGTCTCTCGAACTCTGAAACAAAAGTTCCTCCGGCAAATGATAAGGAACACCGGCTGACACATCTGCAAAGGGACCTGCAGGCGATCCTTTATTAATGAGGCTGTCTAGTACAGTCGTGCGCATCCCTCGGGCGCGGCGGGGCTCCGAGCTCCGCGGTCCAGCGCCGCGCATCCCGGCCCCCCACCCCCCGGCCCCGCCGCGGTCCCATCTTCGGGCGCCGGTGGGGCGGCGGGCAGGCGGGGAAGTTCGGACGTCGGACATTCGGTCCCAGGACCGCACGCGGCGGCCGCGGAGGTCCGAGCCCATGCCCACCCTCCGCCCGCGCGTCCGGCTGCAGAGAGAGCGCTCTGTGAAGTTGCCCACTCCCGCGCTCCAGCCCGGCCCGCGGTCCGCACGCTCCACTCCCTCTGTACACCGCGAGGGCCACGGCCGCGCCTCCCGGACCGGGCGGGGCGGGGCGGGGAGGGGCGGGGCAGCCCGAGGAGCGCCCGGCGGTCCCCTCCGGCGCGATGCGGCAGGTGTCCGTGCGCTCCGCGACCTCGGGGCCCCGGCGCCCGCGTTTCCCTCGCTGCCCGACACGGAGCCACAGACCTGCGGCCTCAGCAGTCCTCACGAGCAGCTCTGGGCGGGGAAAGGACAGCCGGGCCCGGAGGCGCTGAGAACTGCGGGGGCGGGGCCGCACTCGTTCCGCAGCACGCGACGGGGGAAGGAAGGAGCAAGCTGCGGCGGAGATATATGCAACACCTTGCGGTGGGGGGCTTAGGGGGCGTCTACAGCTCCAAGAAGGGGGCGCTGAGGAGGCCGGGCTGCCGCAGCTGCACCCATAGGTTCACGGAGCTGTCTGTCAACACGAGCCTCCGCCCTCTTCCGCGCCGCCCCGCCCCGTCTCGTGCGGCGCCGACCGGAAGGAAGTGGTGCACTTCCGGTCTTCGGGGCTGGTCCTGGCTGCTGGTTACTTCGGAGCCTTTGGGCGGTTTCCGCGGTCAGTGGGTCACGGAGTCCGCCTTCACCTACATAGATGAGGATAGATGAGACCGTATTGCTAGCCCCATGCTAGGAGAAGGGCTGTGGTTTGGGGAGGTGGGGTCTGTCTGCTGGGAGGAAGAGAGGTCCGACATTCTGGAACAGCGGCTTCACTCCCGTTTGGGCTTGAGAACTACGCGTGGCCGAGAGCCACTGGAGGAGCTCTTGCGGCTGTGGTGTGGGCTGTTCAAAAACTTCTGGGCTTGGTGGTACATGCCTAGAATCTCAGCACTCGGAAAGCTGAGGTGGTATTGCCACTAGTTCGAGTCCAGCCTAGACTACATCGTTCAAAACCAGCCAGGACCACACAGCAGAGCCCCCGTTTTAAAAAAGAAAAAGAAAACACCTAACCAAGCAAAACAAAAAAAAATTTTCCTGCCAATCCCCTCCTGTGCTCCTGTACCGCGGGATGTGAAAGGTTCCGGAAGGGAAGGTATGAACGGCCCGGCAGGTAGCACGCCCCCTCCCCGGGTCCTGACATCATCTCCCTTCCCACAACCCCCAGTTTCCTCCATCTGTGCTTAAGAAGGGTTAGCGCTTCTGCATCCCCGACACCCTCTTCCTGTGATGGTACCCTCGGCACTGTTTTCTTGTTAGTTTCTTCCAAACTAGGCGCTAGTGTTGAATCTCCTGTGTTACTCGTCCTCAAACAAGATTGTGAGCCTTTTTTGAGGTACATATTGTGGTTATACCTAGATATTTTTCTTAACCCTGAAAAAGTAAAACCTTTTGACACGTAATTATACATTAAATACATATGATACAGGTAACGTAGATATTATACATTTTGTATTATGTGACAGCACATACAAATGTATAGTAGTACATTTGTATAGTAGTACAGTATACAAATGTATAGTAGTAAGTATACAAATGTATAGTAGTACAGTAAATATGTAATACGTAAATAGTATAGATGTAATATATACATTAGGTAAAAATTTTGTTATATATTATTGTACATACTATATATTATATATAATACCTGTGGAAAGGCAGCTCATCTAATTCCAACATGAAATGTCCTCATCGAGGAATTTTTTCCTCCCTAGTCACACCTGCCTAATAATATTTTTCTCCTCTTATTGTGTCCACTGCTCTTAATAGCAAACCCGTTTTGTAGGACCAGACTGAAATATCTGCTGCGTTAGCTTTAATACTAATGCCAGCTATTTTTTCAGATACTATTCACCATGTCCTATCATGCATTTTGTAGTATGGGCTTACATTAAACATTTTCATATTTAATGAAAATACGTGAATTTATTCCTTAGGTAGGATTTTTCCTCCTTTACTGGAGGGGCTTTCTTCCTTAAATTGACTCACTCTGGGGAAAAATGTGACTGGTGAAGCATGCATCCATCCCCTGAGTAAAAGAAATAGTACCTATCAGCTGCTGCTTGCTTTAATGTTATGAAATGGCTATACTAAGCAAGGTAAAGCTTTGGGACTTTATAAGAGGCAAGTGCTCAGCTGCTGAGAGACTTGGGAAGGAATAAAGTAAGCATGAGTCTGAGGTCTGAAACAGTGGCCCTGGGGATAGTGAATAATAAATGCATGTCCTGGCTTTCTTTTGGCCAGGTAAGCTTGTGGTCAGGGAGAGACCAACCCTTAAAACTGGCGAGGGACAAGATTCCCTTGCTGTATGGCAATACTTATTGTTTGCAATGTATTTGGAAGCCCAAATGGCCTCCTGGCTGTTTTCTCTGCTGGTGTGATCCAGGGACCTGGCTCAGGACTAGCACCATTCTTTGGGAGCTTGTGGGAACTGCACGTGGTGAGGTCCTACCCAGACCTGCTGAAGTAGGATCTGTGGCTGTGGCAGCCCACTCATCTGAAGTTCTCCAGGTGGTTAGTCATTAAATTTGAGTTCAGTAGAAGCAATGTGGCTTGCCAGCTAGCCACATGGGTGTCACATAGGACCATAGAGAGGCTCGCTCTCAGGTTCTAGGCAAGGCCTACAAAGGCAGAAGCTACAGCAAAAAAGGATCCCTAGATAGCGGTATGTGCATCATACTTTAATAAGCATGTACCAGAAGCCATCAGTGCTATTCATCAATCCGTCCTGCAGAAGTGTCTTGCATTGGCACCATGGGTGAGAGTTTGCTTATTTTATTATCTTTTTTCTTATTTGATAGAAAGTGTTCAATTTATAATCGCTTGACAATATGAAACTCCTGATCTTGCCTTCTGTGACTATGCTGTGTGGGCATATTTTTTTTTTTTTTTGTTTACCTCCTTGGCATTTCTTTTCAATCTCTTGCAGCTTGTCTTTCAAATTATTAGCAATTGTTTATTCATTTGCCCATGGCTTCTATTTCTACTGATTAAGTTCTAAGGTTTTATATCCAGACACATCTACTGACCTCTAGGTCTCATGTGTCAACTGCTTGTTAGACATTTCCTTTTGCAAACACTTCAAACTCAGCCTGTTAAAAATTAAGATTTTTGCCGGGCATGAAGGAGCATGCCTGTAATCCCAGCACATGGGAGGCTGAGGAGGACAGTTGCCACCACTGGTCCTTTGTGCGTGCCTAAGCTTGCCTAAGTAGGTGCTTTGGATCACTGAGCTATCTCACCGGCCCAAATTAAGCTTTTTAAAGACTCCTCAAATCTCCAAACCTGTTTTTCCTTTCAGATGTCTCATTTACCTAATTGCTCAAGTCAAAAATAAAGGAATGAGTTTTGTTTCTTCCCTGCTTTGTGCCTTCATATATCCAATCAGCTGAATTGGACAAGAGCCGAGTCAAATTCAGTGGCTAGGGTTATTGTGACTTTATAGAGAAATTTGATTTTTGTTTTTGTCAAATTCAATTTGTGGCCAGAATTGTGGAAAGAATTAAATTCATGGATCAGATACATCCTTTGGTGGCTTAAAGGTTTTATTAATGTTGTTGTTATTACTATTATATATATATTTTTTTTTTTTTTTTTTTTTTTTTTTGCGGAACCGGGGCTTGAACTCAGGCCCTTGCGCCTGTCAGGGAAGCGCTTATTCTACTGAGCCATCTCCCCGGCCCTACTATTATATTTTGTACCGGGGATTGAACTTGGGACCTTGTGCTGGCCAGGTAGGTACTTATGCTGCTGAGCTGTATCATGCCTGGCTACAGGTTTTATTATTAAGAATTTTTCATTGTTTTGTTTAGTATTGTGGGTTATTATTCCTAGCTACATTCCCAGCCCTTTTTTATTTTGAGACAGGCCTGGCTAAGTCGCCTAGGTGAAATCCTCTTTTGTGCCTCAGCTTCCCTGAGTGTTAGAATTACACTAGCTGCCATGCCTGGCTTATTGTTAAACTTTTAATAGTTTAATAATTCCTTGAGTTTGCAAGGACTGCCTCAA
Source organism: Ctenomys sociabilis (assembly GCA_004027165.1). Lineage (NCBI taxonomy): Eukaryota > Metazoa > Chordata > Mammalia > Rodentia > Ctenomyidae > Ctenomys > Ctenomys sociabilis. Next base: position 56,746 of record PVKA01002111.1, read on the forward strand.
ATCAAGTTCTGTTTGCCTTTCTGGTCTCATCTCTACTTTTTAAGAATCCCCATTTTAGCTTCAGGTTCTCCTAAATTACACATTTAGGGAGGTGCCTGCTACCATGCTGTGAAGACTCTTAAGTAGCCAGTGGAGAAGGCTGTGTTTGCACCACCTTGCTTCTGGTCAGCCACCTTGCCAGCCATCATGGAGGGAGATTGGCAAGCGTCACATCACCTTTAGATGATGTCAAGAGATATGAGGAGCCAGAACTGCCTGTCTATGTTAATTCCAAATATCTGCCATATGGAAACTGTGAAGCTAATAAGCTGCTAAATTTTGGGGTAATTCTGTTACACAGTACAGTAGTAGTTAACCAATACAGTAACAATCACTTATGTAGATGTGTTATTTATTCTTGGACAATAGATTGATTTTATGTTATTTTAAGCATAATGTAAAAAATAAGGATATGTAATTCTGAAAGAAATGTTTCTAGAGATAGAAGTGCTAGAACTCATTCTAAATTAATAAACATTGGCAAACTGCATTCCAAAAAGCTTAGATATTGTTTATCTTAAATTTACCAATAGTGTATATTATACTGCTTATTCCTATATGCCTTTGTAAACAAACTTCTTCAACCTTTGCCAACCATAAGTAATAAGTAGTATATCCGTTCATGCTCTTCTTTATTAATGAGATGGAGGCAATACTGTTGGGGGCTTAGTAGCTATTTATTTTTCTGTGCTTTATTTTTTCATGTTCTTTGAATCTTTTTTTTTTTTTTTTTTGGCAGAACCAGGGATTGAACTCAGGCACTTGCACTTGCCAGGGAAGCGCTCATTCTGCTGAGCTATCTCTCTGGCCCTGGAAGGAAATTAAATCTTGACACGAAGGGATTCTTTTACACAGTGGGGATGTGTTAAGCTTTGCCATATATGTTGCAGGTAGTCTCGTTATTGTGTATCTGTTACGATGTTTTTATGTGCAAGGATTTTTCACTTTTATATTGTGAAAGTTATTTTCTTTATAGCTTCTAGGTTTTTCCATTGGGCTTCCTCAAGACCAAGTATTTTTTATATTCTAACACTGGAAAATGTATCTTTTTGCAATTTGATGCAATATTTTTCTAACTAGATGGCTGATGTCATCATCCTTATTCTACTTACTTGAAATACTTATACCACATATTTTCTGTATATACATGGCCTATTTATAAACACATTCAAATGATTTTAAAATGACTAGTCTTAGCACAGTTCCACATGTTTTTAAATATTGTTCTTGATAGAATGCTTTTCAGTATTTACGAGAGCAATTAACGTCTCATTGTACTTTTTTTTTTTTTTTTTGGCTAGCTCAGCCCAGCCTGAGGTCAGGGCTGGTGCAGCATGCGGTGCCTGGGATGGAACCGCCATCCCCTGCAGCTGCCTAAGTTTGCCTAAGCAGGGGCTTTAGACCACTGAGCTATCTTGCCAGCCCTCATACTTTTTAACACAGCAAATATCTCAATAATTTTGTTTAGTTTTTTGATGAGGTAAACTTTACAATCATTTTCCAGGTTCCAAAAAAAGAATTTACAGGAGAAGTGTTTGGAGAAAATGAGATCTTTACAACACGAGCAAGCATTTTTGGGCCAGCCAAATAGCTCAGCAGATTAAAGCCCAGGCACAGGGGCTGGGGGTTGGATCCCTGAGCCTGCCCACAGGGCATGCTGAGACAGCAATTGAGACTGGGGATGGTGGCACCTGTAATCCCAGCGCTTGGGAGGCTGCATACAGGGGGATAATTACAAGAATTTCATCTCTTTCATCTCCTAGTGAGACCCTAGTGACCCTACAGGGTCACCCTGTAGACCCTACCCTAAAATAAAAATGATTAAAGAAGAAGAACAACAGTAAGCATTCTATCCCAGGAACGTGTACCCAGTTAAAGATGGTATGGCCTATTACATATATTTTCTCAACAAAACTTTCATGTAATTCCTATCTCTTCACCTCATCCACAGAGGCCCACTTTTTAGTATTTTGATAAAAGCATTATTATTTTTAGTATTCTAACAGAAGAGCATTATTTCCAAGCTTTTATCAGGCATTAATTTTTTTTTTCTGTGTACATGAAAAGCAATTCAACTGGAGTGACTGTGAATAAAACTCCAGATACTTACTTGGTGCCTGCAGCACATGGGATCATTTCATGCTCTCCGTGGGCATGACCCACGTCCGAGGCCATAGGCAGGGTGTGTCTGCGGTATTCATCCGCATCGGGTTTGGCACACTTGGTTCTTAGGGAGCCTAGGCTAACGCTAGGGATCATCTTGCTCAGGCTCACTGGTCATTCTAGAGTCGCCTGCATTCTTCCTCTCTTTAAAGTATTTGTCAACATAGGGCTCCTTCCCTGTGAGTTTTCAAAAAAGGCACTTAGAAATACTGTTCGTATTTTTTCCTTCCTTTAATCAACTTTTTTTTTCCCCCTTTGATCAACTTTACCTAGGTTTGAAGTGGTGTAAAATAGCGAAACTTACAGGCAGGTTACATAGGCACACAATTAAGGGCTCTTTTACATAAAGTTAAAGTTAGCAAAGTATTTAAACATCAATTTTGTTTCATTTTCTTCCTTAACACCTACTATTCTTCTTACCTCTACTTGCCTGTATTTTTTCATTACCATGGTTACCACCTACACTTCTTTCATTTTCATGGCTAGAATAACTGTTGTAATTGTATATTTTGAAAGAGGATACGAATAGTCAAGCTATTCAACTAAAACAGATGAAGATGCTTTATCGCATGAGCTTTTTGCCAGACTTGAAGATTCCTAAATGTTAGCTGTTTTAGTCCAAGAATCAGCGGCCTTGGCTAGTCCTCCGTTTTTTCCTTGGACTATTCTAATGTCATCCCCTGCACAACAGGTGTATACCAGGTGTCTAAAAATCCCAGAGGCAGATTTTCCCTGGTAACAGATTTCAAGGTATATTGTCAGGCTTAGGAGGTGTTTTTTTTTTTTTTTTTTTCTTTCCTGTAGGAAGAAGTAGAACTTTTAGCCAGAAATGGTTGTGTTTCTAAGACTTAGATTCAAACATTTTTATCCCGCACTGAATCATGACCACTGTAGTCGGGGACTGGACTTCACCAACACCTACCAGCTCTCCTCTTAAATCTTCCTGAGTCCATCCATGGGTAGTAATGGGCTGGCCTGGAGAACCCCTTATTCATCAGAACTGGGATTGGTTGAGCTGCTAGGACTTCCAGTAGCCCAAAAGCTATGTAGAGACTGTACCAGATAGATTCAGTACTTTAATCCAGTGATTGCCACATAATTAGGTAATCTAGAAGCTAGTGTGCGGAAATGGCTTAGGCCTGAGAAGTAGAAGCAGAATTTATGGTTCATATTGGTAAAAATCAATGAAAAAGATGGTGGATTATATCTGATTTGGTACTGAAGGCTGATTCCCTGGTTATAAGTCCCTCCTACCCTTCAGGGGACACTTGTCTCTCACCCCTGTCCCTACTCTGCCCCCTTTTTTGCAGGGCTCAGATTGAACTCAGGGCCTCATAATTGTTTCTGCCCCACTGAGCTACATTCTCAAGTCTTAGACTTTTCAGTTCTGGAAACTGAATTTTACTGCACAGGTTTCAGTACAGGGGCTCCGTCAGGGACATTTAGAACTCAAATGAGTACATGTTTAGGTATCGGAGTTATCAAGCTGAAAGGTGCTTTGTAAATGCAAATTATTGTGTTGGCAAGATTTACTTTCTTCTCCTCTCTTACTTTTTGTACTACCGGGGACTGAATTAATCTCCAGTCCTTTGCTTGAGAAAGGATTTAGCTAATCATAAGGTGGGCTTGAACTTGTGATCCTCTTGCCTCAGCTTCCCAGAGAGCTGGGATTATGTATATCACTATATCTACGTTGGTATTTTCTTGAATTTAAAAAACACTTAGGGGCCAGCAAGATAGCTCAGTGGACTAAGTGCCTGCTTTGGCAAGCTCAGGGACCAGGGTTTGATCCCTGGTCTCACATGCCATGCCGGCCCTGCCCCTGGGGCAGGCTTACTGAGTCTGGACGTGGTGGAGCAGGCTTGTAATTCCAGTGCAGGGGAGGGTGAAAACAGGAGGATCATTATGGGTCCAAGCTGTGTAGTGAGACCTTGTACCAAATAAAAAAAAAAAAAGAAAAAAAACACTTAGCATATCTAATACATGGCATAGATCCAGGTACACATTAGATCTAGCACTTCTATTCACAGGAGATAAATTATTATTATATTGTATTGAGACTTGTTTTACTTAAAGACATGTCATTTGCATCTTACTTCCATACCTATCCTTTTTTGTTTTATAAAGTATAACATACCTGCAAATACAGTGCCAAGCTTCAGTTTATTTAATCTTTTAAGGATAACATCAGTGGATTCTGGTTAAATACAAGTACTAATTTGGTTTATTTTTGTTACTCTTGCCATTTTCCTACCTAATCAATGCTATTTGGTAAAACCAGAAAGCTGGACCCAGAGCTGCAGGCCAGCACATGACAGGAACAGGCTGGCACCTGGACTGGCCTGTGGGCCCGTTTCAGAAATGAGGACTGCTTTGCACCAGAGTCCAGCCAGTGGAATGTACTGGTGACGTGGTCGGAAGAGTGACTTCAGTGTGAGCCTCGCGCAGCCCAGGACAGGCCATTTCCACCTTTTCTTAAGAACTCCTTTTTCCAGAAGGTATGTATATGCCCTGGGTCAGCCTGGCCAGGAGTCTGGATGCCAGGCATGTCCTTCCTTGATTCACATAAAACATGGTGGCTGCTTTTCTACTAGAAGATCGATGCTTCCTCCCTCTGCTATTACAAAAATAATTGTTAAAAACTGTCAGATAATACTCCGGAACCTCATTTTTGACATTTGCGGATTGAACACAGGGTTGCTTCAGGTGGCACAGATGCAGGTTTTGCCCTGTATGGCAGCCCTCTGCAGAGGCCCCAGTGTCATCACTACAGGTGGTGCCTCGCCAACTGTTCGCACTTCCTGCACAGAGGGGCTTAGCAAGGGAGGGGAGCTTGCAGCCACTCGTTTCCTACAGCTGTTTGTTTCAGTCTAACTTTTTTTTGCAAAATTTTAGTTGAGGGGAACAGAAATAAAGACAGCTTAAGATTTGAATCACATTCTGCTGTACTTTTTCTCATAAGCCTGAAATAGAATTTTCTAACACCTTTTGTGGTTGGATATTCTGAATTTAAATAGGACTGCAGATACAAACAAAAAGAGCAAGATTGATGTGCCTATTTCAGTGAAATGCAGCCACATTATTTCTGAAATGTGGATACTAAAATTAATAAAATGACAAGTAGAAACTATTTGAAGATATGCACGGTAGTGACAATAAGCTTTTAAATACTGCTAGTAGGTGCTAATAAAAAACCTGAAAATTTTGTGTCTTTTTCTGATGACATTTTTCAGACAGTCAACATGCTTTCTTATAAATTTTATTTATTTTGGTTCTGGGGATTGAAACAAGAGCCGCATGTCTGCTAGCCAGGTTTGAGTTTCACTTCAGACCTACCACTAAGTATTGGGGATCCAACTCGGGGTGCTTTGCAACTGAGTTACATCTTTCATTTTTTTAATTTGAAGAATGGGTCTCACAAAGTTATGCATGCCAACTTCAAATTTATGATCCTTCTGCTTCTGCTTCTCAGACTGCTGAGATTACAGGCGTACACTAGCAGGTCTGGTTTTATCTCTAATTTTATAAATCATATTGGATTATTACTGATACCAGTGGAATGACACAATTATAAAGCTGAAAAATCAGATAAAAGTTGGGTTGGCATTCATGACCAAGAATTATTTTTTGATTTGTTTAATTCCATGTACTTTATGTTAAGAGTCCTTTCAGAACAAAGGTTCATGAAGTAGGTCAGCATTACTACAGAAGTACCCACCTTATATTTAATTGACTAAGAGAATGGAACCTTCACTATCTGGCTTCAGTAAAAACTGGTGTGAATATGGTTAATTTATGAGCCAAAAAGAGATTAACAGGTAACAATCTTGTCATATGGCAAGCAGAGTTTATATTAGATGGGTAAAGTTAAGCTTTTTAAATTAAAAAATCTATCTTTTGTAAGGCAAACAATTTAGTGATTACTGGGAAGAAACAAATTAATAAAAAAAAGGCTGGCACAGCTTTATAGATACTTCATGGTTCAAATGATTTTGAACCATAAAATAGATTAGGTAGATTAATACACCTCCAGAAAAATACGAGGCCCATAATCCCCTAACACGGTAGGCAAACTGGAGTTGCTAACCTGCGTAGGGTTCGCTAGTGGTTTAAGCATTTTTGTCATTGGGATTCTGAAATATATGCCAGAACATACCACCTCAGCAAGCCTGTCATGTGGCACCAGTTTAAAGCAAACATTTCTTAAAAATGTACAAGGCCAAATAGGTTTTACATCTTTATTGACTGATGTGGAAGAAATTACGTAGAGCATTGTGACTTACTTAGTTCAGCCAGTTTAATCAACAGTTCTACTTCAAAGCCAACTGTAACCCCCTTTCTACCCATGAACTTGTCTTTAGGATCACACATGCTATTTATTTTTATAAAGACCGTATCTAACATTCTTTTCTTTATATTCTGGATTATTTGAGTCAAGTCACTGCAGCTAAGTGGATTAGTTACTGTGCTCAGTGCTCATCTTGCACCATGGTGACATATGTAGGTGGCGTGATCCTCTTACCTAATGTAGCACCCATACACCCACAGCATGGAAATGGTAACAAAAACAGGGCTGACATGGACACTCTTAAGGCTGCGGGGAGCAAAACAGTATTTTTCATAACAGCATTATTTAATACAGTACTTTAATTATGTACTTTGTTTCAAACATTTATGTTTGGCTTTGAATATCAGATGATGAAATAAAGTTAAGTCATGAAATGAGTTAAGTTGTAAAAAACATGAAACTTACAGAACAACGTAATAAAGCACTACAAAAACTTCCCTTATGGAAAGGCTTTTTCTTCTGGTAAAGCACAAATTATACCATTGTTCTACAGCTCAGTGGTCAGCAAACTCACAAAATAATTTAGGCTTTGTAGATCATGTAGTCTCTGTCACTCACACATATTCAGTATTGCTATTGCACTTTGAAGATCACCATATATGAAGGGCTGGCCAAATAGCTCAGCAGATTAAAGCCCCTGCTTTGCAGGGGCCAGGGAGGGCTACCAGGGATTCAATGCTCTGGCCTGCTGTGAGGGCCCCGCCTCCACTCCCAGGGCATGCCGAGACAGCCCTTGAGACTGGGCAATTGATACTGGGCGTGGAGGCACACATCTGTAATCTCAGCTCTTGGGAGGCTGTAAACAGGTGGATCACAAGTCCGATCTAGTAGCGAGACCTTAAACACTTTGTAGACCCTTCCCTAAAATGAAAATCATTATATGAGATAAATGAGTATGTCTATGTTGTAATAAAAATTTAACTATAAAAACAGGTAGCAGGCTGGATTTGAAGTGAGCTGTGTATTTTGCCAATCTCTTCTTTACCTGTACTCTCCAAAAGAAATCTAACATAAGCCACATATGTAATTTAAAATTTTTAATATACATTGAAAAAATGAAAACAGGTAAAATAGCTTTAATATTTTTATTTAACCCAATATATCCAAAATATGTCAACATGTAATCAATATAAAAACTATTAAGATACATTTTTGTGCTAAATCTTTGTAATCATTGTATATTTTACATAGCGTTATCAGTCGTATTTCAAGTGCTCAATAGTCCTATGTGGCTGTGGTCACCAAATTGGATCATATGCTCTAGACTTTCAAGGTAGTATTTCTACAACTTATCTGGAGTGTAATGGCATGGTGTTGAGATTTTCACAAATAAGAGCTCTGATAGTTGCCACAGGGGAGCACAGGACAAAGGATTATAGTTGTTGGGAAGAAGTATCTGGCTTCAGTTACTTGGAGTTGAGGTAGCCAGGACTCTAGGGCATAGATTGACAACCAAAACAATGGCACAGTCAGAAAATATCAGCTTCACTTGCCAATGCAAAAAATCTGATGTCCAGAGATACTTAATACAGACTACAGACCATCAAAGGTACATGCTCATTACTGTAAACTTTTGGCATTCAGTAAAGAATGCTATCATCAGGAGTAGTCATTAGCACTTTGATTACATCAGAAATTGAAAGGAATAAAAGATAAACGTGTGATCTGGAAGATAAAATTGTTTAGCAAGGAAAAGGCTTCAAACTTGGACTGAATTATTGAAAGAATTTAAAAAGCCAAGTGCCCCCTTTACATCTCCCTGTAACAGAGTTGAATACCAGTTGGCAGTAGTTCAACAAGCTACCAGAGGGTAATTTCGAGCCTTAATTTAGTCCTTCCAGACCCTTTAACTATTTAAATACAACTTTCTAAGTAATTAACATTTCCAAGATAAGAATGGACATAATCAACTGTTAATAAAACTTGAGGCAAGTGTTTTTAACAAAAAATTTATTACCAAAATACAGTATTAAAGTCAATACATGACAAACTCCTGTAAAGCAAAATAAATTATTCTAACATTGTACAGTATTTCCAAAGGTAGTTAAAGTAAGTGCTATAAACCTTGCTTCACTGTCTGAACAGATAAAACTGTTCTACCATGAACACAATTCTAGGGGTTTCAGCTTTAAGGCATGCAGCTTGATGTGCAGGATAATTTTACAAAATGCAAATCATCCTATTTTAATAACATACAGTATCAGAATAAACTGTAGTCTTTACATGTCAGTGTTGCAGAAATTTTTACTTTGGCTATAGAAGCAATGCCATAGTGTTACACAATACTTATTTATTAAAAAAATACATGTATTCATGTCCATGAATATCAAACTCAAATTTCTATTAAATATATTTTATAGAATATTACTTAGAGCACCTTGCTGTACAAAAAACGATTAAATAAGTATCTATGAAAACTAAAAATATATGTCTCAATAGAGAAGCCTGCTTGTCTTTATTAAGCCAGATACACATGGAAAGGTACAATGTAAACATGGATGCCCACCATTTGCTTTGTGAGAACAAAACAGAAATGCTTGCAAAGCCACTAAGTTACCCTGAATAGAATGAAGTATGTGTCGCACAGGCGTCAGCCAGGGTCACCGCACTGTCTAGCCACAGTTCATAGTCTACTGATCAGAGGGAACAGAAGCATGGAACAGCTGGAACACTAATGTCACCAATCATTTTGGATTGTTCAAGAAAAGGAGAAAATGACAGAGCTGTACAAATTATTGAAAGTGATCAGAATGCATCATCTCCCCATGCTCATCTTGGCTGAATTTAGTAACTTTCTTAAAACTGTTTTCACTATCAAGTCTTAGAACTGGAAGTGTTCAGAGCACAAAACAAATAGAATGAGCTTTCTGTGACAAAAGGTCTAAAAGAATAAAGTGTCACTTCTATAAAGGAAATTGCTATTGATTATTTTAGTAACCAAACTCTTGTATAATTACAATTGGCATATTTAATCTTCATTATTACTTTTAGAAAAATCAATTTTCTTGGTAGACACATTGCTTTAAAGATGTTTGCCACAAAATGATCAAGGGAAAATATAGAATGTCCTTGGTACATGGTTCCTCCTTTAAGCCAGGAGAACATTTCAGTAAAGCCAAAATCAGAGTAAACTTTCAACTTTTGGATTATTTCTTCCCCACTGGCTAGGGGAACTTTAAATTCATGATTCCAAATGGAAAACTTAAGTAAAAAGAAATGTAAGTGGCTTAAAGAAATTAAGAAAGGTAACTTAAAATGTCACTGTTGCAATTTTTGAATATTAGTATTTTCCAAGTGATTACATAAAATCGAAGCCAAGCAAAATGAAAGCCCAGGTTGTTACTTTTCAGAATAACAGATTTTTACAAGGAAACACTGAATCATAGTTACTGGAAATGAAAAACTGGTACAATATGAGTGACAATGGGAGTGATAAAAATGGAACTAAAGTATTTTATTTGAATTTAAAATTAGATGTTTCAATGTATTTAAATCCATATACAATGGACTTGAATATGTTTTGTTTGTATTTATAAATTCATTTTATCTTTTCAAAGACCATATGCCAGAAATGAATTAACTTTTACAAATAAATTAAAGCTACCTAAATCACAAGAGCTTGCAAAGTTATAGTCATTTGCTTAAACATCACCATCAAAATGGGATAAAAAGCTTTTTTAAATCAAGAAATGTTTCAAGACTCCTGGCTCTACTTATAGTTCTCAGTGCTATCTTTAAAATACTTCATTTAATTTATACCTGGACTGGGGAACAAAATGCTTTCTTAAAACATGCCTATACTATTCTCTTCACAGAACTGTTTTTGATGCTCTAAATTTATGAGAGTCACAGCCTCAACTCTAGATGTTAGAAGTCAATATTCATAATGTTAGGATACTCAGAAGAGAAGTAGCACTATGAAAAAGGTGCAGTGAATGGTGTTCTGGGTTTTTGACTTGTAGGCAGAACATTAACAAAGCAATGCATAAGTGATCTGAACAACAAAGACATCCTTTGAAATTATAATCTGTAATGTACAGTTAACCAGAACATGTATTTAATGGTAAGCCTGAATGCAAACACATTTTTAATTGGTTGCCATATGTCCTAGCACTACCAGTGGAATTTTTTTTATAGAGAAATCCTAATTTTGATAAATACTACTTTTATTACATTTTAGTTATTTTTGGTTATTTGTCTCCTGGTAAGTATAACTAGTAAATTTCAGGAAGGAAAATCTTAAAAAGCTGTACTCATTTTAAGAGGCTTCTGAATTTCATCTGTTATCATTCATTTGAATTTCTAATCTTAAGAGTTTAGACTATTTCCAAAGCCTGATAAATCTAACACAAATTTCTGTAGCTTGTTGCTCTGAGACTCTGAGATGCTCATCAGGGAGAAGATGGTGTATGCGCGTGTCTCAGACTCAGGAAATGGGACTAGAAGGTCCAAGGAACTGGGACAACGTGCTTTACTCTTTCAGACACTCTGAAAAGAGCTGAGAAGTGTGCTGTGCTTGGAACTTCTGTAAGCTTCAGATCTGGTTTGAGGCTGCTAGGAATTCACATGTTTCTCTGTTCACAGAATTTCACTGTAAATTTAAGACAATTATTTATTCTTTGTCTATCTGTATTCTGGATTTGAGTTAAGAGGTGTATTCTTTTAGGGAGTAAAGGAACATGCCCTGCATTTACTATTAATAAATTTCTGTTGCTTTAGGGAAAGACTGCTTCAAAGCCCTCTCGTTGCTTCTTTGCTGATTCTGTTGGTCAGGCTGAAAGACCCCTCCAGCAGCTAATCCCCTTTTCTCACAAGCTGTGTTGGTTCTAGGGCAGCATGACAAAGTGAGCCTGAAAGGGAATAAGCTTAGCTTAAGACTGTGACACTTTCATAATAAGTTTTCTAATAGTTCCTGAAAAGCCCTTTAACTCTGCTGCTTGCATTTCTAAAGTATAATAAGCGTTTAATAATAAATACACTCAACACTAACAAGTAACAGGGTTAATAGAGAAGGTATATATTTACTTCCTTTTCAACCCACTTTCCTTCATTCAAAATATTTAAATTTGATTACGTTTATCCTGGAATCCATTTTATTACATGACAAGTTTGATTTCCAAGTCACATCTGTCATTTCCTCAAAAGCCACACCATTTTCTGTGTATAGTAAGTTATTTGACAGCACAGTGGTGAAGCTGTGATTTAAGGATATCCTCTTCAAGCAATTAGTCCAGCTAATTCGTGTTTAGGGTTGTGTTATGGTCCTTATTTAGGATGATGTTTACAATTTCACCCTCATGCTCTTTCATATGATCCAAGAGGTTTTCTTTGCTGGTGGACTCAAAACCACAAATACAACAACAGAAGAGTAAAACGCAATACTCCATTCCAGGAGGAACCAGACTGGAGTTTTTTTCTAAACTGTATGAGGTATTACTTGTAGGACTCAGTTTCTCATTCTCATGGGGATCTAAGACATCACTGGATCCCTGGGAAATCAGCTCTGAGGATGACATCAAATTTTCTGAACTTCCAGTGACAGGATCAGCTCTTTCTTCACTGTTGCTTAACAATGTTTTGCAAGGCGATTTCCCCAGAACTCTTAAAAACAAAACCAAACAAAACACACCAAACCTTGAATGAGTGATAACTGTAGGGCTGGCAGATTTAATCCTAACTTAAATTTATATACAGCTATACAGGGAAGTTTAAGGGTAGGATCAGATACCTGCCACTTTGTGAGATTGCATCATTAATAGCCTTGTTTACTTGTTCGTAGTTGTAATTTTGGTCACTTGCATGTTTCCACATATGAGACTTCAGAGAAGGAGGATGGCTGCACACATATCCACACAAAGAACATCTGCAGGGCACGGGTGAGGAGAATCAGAATAATCTCACAATGGTATTTCAAAGGTTACAGTGATCCTACAGTAATTATAGTCCTTCTGAAGATTTATTAGATATATTTCACTAAGATACCACGGATTCTAAGAGACACTGACTTCAGTGAGGTCTAAGAATAGCTGTAATAAAATCAGTGCAGAAGGCACTTACATCAAAAAATGTTTAGGAAGCAAGACAAATCTCGCTTTCTTCTGGATTTTAGGGAAGGGTCTACACTATTCAGGGGGGCTCACTACTAGATCACGCTTGTAGTGATTCTCCCGTTTACAGCCTCCCAAGAGGGCGCGCCATCACGGCAGGCCTGGGGATCAAACCCTTGGCCCCTGTGCCTGCTTGCAGGTGCTTTAATCTACTGAGCTATTTGGCTGGCCCTCTGCTCTGAAATCTTTAACCAAATGACACACACAAAAAAAGACATAAAATTAATGTTTTATACCACTCCATTCATTAAACAAGAAAGGAAAAAATATTTTCAACATGAATTTTATGCTTATTTATAGAGCTACAGAAAATGAAAATGATAGTCCTTGAAAAAGTTTCTGCAATTTCAAAACTAAAGATTTGTAATCTCAGTATGTTAACACTAGTATGGTATATGTGTTTCAACTAATGAACCAGTATTGGTACTTATTAACTCCAGTTTATATTAAGGTTCATGGCTTATGTTGTACAGTCCTAAAGTTGACAAATGTAGGGTGTCATGAAATCACAAGTGTAGCGTCACACTGAATAGTTTCACTGTCCTAAGAAGCTGTGCTCTGCCTACTACACATTTCTTCCTGCCAACCAGGAATCTTTTAATTGCCTCTCAGTTTTGCCTTTTCTAGAATATCATATGCTGTGACTGTAGTCATAGGAGTATGGGTTAAGGGTTTTTCTGTGTCTTTCAGTGGTTGATAACATTATTTTATGGATAGATGTCCTAGTTTCTTTGTACCTTTGCTGCTAAAAGATACTATGATTGTTTCTAGTTTTTTGTAATTGATAAGTAAAGCTACAAACATGCAGGTTTTGTGTGAATAGAAATTTTCATCATATGAGCAAACATCTTAATGTACAATTGCTGAACTGTGTTGTAAAACTATGCTTATCTTTTTAAGCATCTGCAAATACACTTGTTCAAAGATGTTTTTGTTAAATATGTAACAAACCAAGTAACACATTTCAACTCTTCTCTATACCAAGAAAAAACATGGTTATCATATCAAATGATCTAAGAATAAATAAACTAAGAGATATCCAACTCACTAATAATCTGGGAAATGCATTATACTTACAGGACTAGCAGAGATGAGTAAGTCCAGTAAAGGTAGTAAGATTCTTCAGAGATGTGGAAAGGAAATGTAAACTGTATGTATAGGTATTAAGACTCTGAAGCACAATTTGGAATTCTCTCTTTTTTGTGGTACCAGGGATTGATCTCGAGATCTCGTGCTTACCAGGCAGGCACTTATGTGGTACTAAACCAAAGAAGCACAAAGCTGCAGCTCCACAAATCTAGCTGTAAGTGTCTATTCTGAAGACATTCTGGACAAAAGTACACATAATAAAAGAATGACTATGTGGCCATGAATAGCAAAAAAATGATGCAGCCCAGAGCCACTGTTCTTTTGCAAGGATAGGGAAACTTTTTTTTTTTTAAATATCAGTGACAGTATAAAGCAATTAAAACAAATCAGATCTGTACTTATGAACTAATGTGAATAATGATCAATGAACATGAAAAATAACAAGAGTATGGGTTTAAATTGTGCTTGGTGCGCAATTTAAATAAAAATTGTTAAAACAGGAAGAACATTTGTATATTTATATGTGTAATTTACATATATGTTATATGTTGCACACATATCACGCAGAGTCACTTAAAAATGCCTAGATATGATGCATTAATATTGAGACAATAGGTTACCTGAGATGGAAGAGGTAAAGAACAGAGGATTTTAATTGTATCTGTTTTAAGTTTTCAAAATGTGGCAAAGTGTTTGAAATATTTTACTGACTTTACAATTCGCATTATCTTAGAATATAAGCAATTTTACAGTACCATAATAAAGCAAAATGATTAGTTTATTAACCACACAAAAAAGATGTAACCCTGATTCATATTTACCCATTTATATCTGAAATGCACCAACTTTTCACAAATCCTGCAAAACTTGTTTTGTACTGATATCTTTATCATGACAATCGCTCCTACCTCTAAGCTGTTAAATCAGTGTTTGCATCTCACACTCTACAGTACTGTACTTTTGTAGTGGCTACAGTGACCTCTGTATCTCTGGACCACTGCTTTGCAAAGAGTAACTGCCCTATGTCACCAGCTAAGATGCCTATGAACTCTTACCTAGTACTACAACCAAGTACAGTGCCCCTAAATGTCTAATATGGAAATTTATTATACAGTGCCTTCCTGTTTGTACTATACAAAGCAGAAATACACATGGAATCCTGGTTCTTCAAATTATTCATACATTTAGGCTGCTGCCTTGAAGCCTGACTAGAAATTCTTCATCCAGAATGAGGCACAGAATGCTGAATGTAGTAAGGCTTTCCCCAATGAACAGGCAACCTTATGCAACCAGTCTTATACTTAGAGAAAAATGGGTCAGAAAACTAACAGCAAAAATTGTGAGTTTATCCTATAGAACATCTCCAATGTTACTCAAACCTTGAAAAAATAAGA
This sequence comes from Ctenomys sociabilis, assembly GCA_004027165.1. Taxonomy (NCBI): domain Eukaryota; kingdom Metazoa; phylum Chordata; class Mammalia; order Rodentia; family Ctenomyidae; genus Ctenomys; species Ctenomys sociabilis. Next base: position 71,886 of record PVKA01002111.1, read on the forward strand.
GTGAAAACTAGTTAGGTAACTGCTTTCCTTTTTTAAAAAAACTTCTAATTTTAGAACAGTTACAGATGTACAGAGTATTTCAATTTCTTTGTTAACATACTGCATTCTCGTGGTATCTTCCCCATATTAGGAACCAGTGTTAAATTACTGACTAAAGTACACTTTTATTTGTTTGAATATTCTTAGCTTTAGAGCCCCACCTAGGACACTGCATTACATTTGGTTGACTTGTGTTGATAGCACTTTCAAGACTAATGGTTTCTCAGACTTGCCCTTGTTTTAGTGACCTCAGCAGATCTGACCAACACTGGTCAGGATTCTGTAGGATGCTCCCCAGTCTAGGGCTGTGTGATATTTCTCTCATGGTGACACTGGGGTGCTGAGTTCTTCTGGGAATGACCCCAGAGGCAAAAGGCATCTCTCCTCATGTCACACCAGCAGTATAAGGAGTTGGTACAGACCTTGACCACCTGAGGGGAGGTTCCTTGACAGGAATGTGGCTCTCACATCCCTTTCCACACTGCATCTGCTATGGGGAAGTCACTGTGCAGCCCATACTTAAAGAACAGGAATATAATTGACCTTTTTGATATGGCTAAGTATATTATTTTGAATTCTTTTACACAGGTTATTTGTCTATTTTTGCTCACTTAACCATTTATATCGGTATGGACATGTGGCTAATTAAATATTCTTTGAGATCTATTTCAAAATCACACTGCACAAATCACTCCAGCTATCATGGTGACATATCTGTATTATGTGCTGAACAATGATCTCCGATGTTACTTGTGGATACTACAAGGTGCTCTAGGATTATTTTGTATATCTTCTATCCTAGTCCTAGGGTCTACCAATCATTTCTATAGTTTTATTTACTAGAGAAGTGTACTAGAAACCAAGATTTGGGTGCAGGTGATTGCTTTAATTTTGTACATAACTTCTGATTTCAAGGATTCACAGAGAAAAATCAGAGATATACAGAAAAAAACCACTCATAACTTTATCAATAGATATTACATTGAACAAAAATAAAATACATATATTAATAGCACTGGAAAAATAAGATACATAAGAATAAGCTAACCCCAAAATAAGTGTGTATATAATTACACTGTATAATTCTAATATTAATTTTAATTACTATAGCCGAATATTACCAGAATCCCAAATTTTTAAGTTTTGAAGCTACAGCATGCCATAATCTGAATGTGTGTAACTGAAAATTTGTGTATTAAAACTTAACCCCAAGCCGGGCGTGGTGGCGCATGCCTATAATCCCAGCACTCGGGAGGCTGAGGCAGGAGGATTGTTGTGAGTTCGAGACCAGCCTGAGCTACAAAGTGAGCTTAAAGCCGGCCTGAACTGCATAGCGAGACCCTGTCTCAAAAAGACAAAAAAAAAAAAAAAAAAAAAAAAAATTAACCCCAAGGTGAGTAGGAAAACATGGTGCTTTTGCAAGGTGTCAGTCATGAGGCTAAAGCCCTTGTGAACACGGTTAATACTCTTATGAAAGAGGTCTAAGGCCCAACATGTGAGGAAACAAGAAGGCACAATATCTGAAGCAGAAAAAGACCTCTTACCTGATAGCTAATCTATTGGCAGCCCGATCTTGGGCTTCCTAGCCTCTAGAATGATAAGTACTAAAGTTCTCATTTATACATTTCCTAAAGTATTTTCTTATAGCCTCAATAGACTAAGATATGACATACTAAAAACAATTGTATCATTATTCATTTCCATACATCCTTAAATGACAGTTTGTAATACTCAAAGAATTTAAAAATCGGGAATATTTATAGTTTTCTCTTTCATGAATTTAGGGCAGGGTCTACAGGGTCTCACTATGTAGATTGGACTATGTAGGGATTCTCCTGTTTACACCTTCCCAAGTGCTGGGGTTATAGGCACATGCCACCATGCCTGGTCTCAATCAGGCTCAGTGTGCCCTGGGGGCAGGGTCAGCATGGCATACCAGGGATTGAACCCTGGCTGCTGTGCTCTGCGCTTTAGTTCAGAGCTGTCAGGCCAGCCCAATTTTCTCTATTAAATTTCTTTGGATAATTCATCTTACATGGTTATTTTTTATGATCTCATGCTGCTGTACAAACTTATCTGTATACACACATATATGTGAATATGCACATACTAAGATATTTACACAATATACATGAAGAAAATGTTCATATATATATATTCCTCCTTCAGAACAGTAAGAAACTGACCTACCTACAGAATCTACAGACTTTGAATCCATTTCTTTCCCACTGTTTTTCTCATGAAACATTCTAGATACAGATCCTATTAAAGGAGAACAATACTACTTTAGATGTGTGTTTCCCCCAAATTCTCATACTTTCTTCCTGAAAATAGGGATTGAGTTCCTTGAATTCTGTATTGTATGATTTACTTTATCTTACCCTGAACAATCATTTGATTCAGTTTTTGAGAACATAAAATCTTTTGCATTGTGCTATGACTTGCTTTTCTATCTTTAGATCATTATTTTTGACATTCATCTACGTTAACAAGTGTAGCTTACTTACCTTACAAGGTACCTGGCTTTCACTTTTTCTAAAACTTATTTAGTACAGCTTCTACAGGGTCTCACCACACAGATCAGACTCATAGTGGTCCTTCTGCTTTCAGCCTCCTAAATGTTGGGATTACAGGCATGTGCCACTAGGTCGTCTCAATCGCTGTAGCAGCATGCCCTGGGGAAGGGCTAGCATGGCAGGCCAGAGATTGAACCTCTGGCCTATGCATCTGCCTAAGCAGGGGCTTTAATCCACTGAGCTATCTGGCTGGCCCCTCTGGCTTTTATTTCTATAGTTTCTCAGTTTTCTTAACAGAAACTGCAAAAACACATTTAAAAGTGGTTTTCAGTATCTATCCAGCATTTGAGTTATCTTCATTGGGAGAATGATTTAACTTATCTAGTCTGCTGTGTTGTCTGAACACCAGCTTTCTGTTTATAGATGTTTAGCTAAAACTGCTGAGCCAATTTTGTCCCACTCAACTGGTTGGCAAGTGCTATCTATATTTAAAACTTTTCTGATTATATAACCTATATCCCTTATACACAAATGGAATATACAGACAGATACAAAAATTCTACAATAACACTTGTATAGCTTCCTAATCTTTTAAAATGTACATATATAGAATGTACATTTAAACCTATTTTTGAGAATGTTCCATGAGTATTTTCTCACTTAAAAGCATGCATTTTACTGGGAGTGTAATATTCCATTGTATGAAAGTATAATTTAAACATTTTACTAGTATTATAGAGTAGGATTTCAGTCATTTTGGTACAATAAATAGTGCTGCAACAAATCTCTCAAGACATAACACTAAATGCATCACTGATTATTCTTTAGGATAAAGTTTGTTTCCTTTTTAGAATCCTGAAGGATAAAACGAGACAGTGAACACTCACAGCCAAGGCCCAGAACATTCCCAGTATACACTTGAAGATTCTGTGTACATCACCTTGATGGCCCCCCCTTTCTTTCCTACAAGTAAGAACATTCCTACACTAAGGAGAAAGCCATTTTTAAATCTTTGATCTACTAGCATTGACTGTGTTAGGGAGAAAGTAGGTATGATATAATACGTAAATTCAAACTAATAGATATTTATATAAGTAGTGAATCATGTTTTTAGAAATAAATGCTCAAATTACTTCTAAAATAGTTTCTTGGGGACAAGTATACTAAAGAGTTTGAGTAGAGCTAAACTTCACAGGAAAATTCTCATGATTCAAATGGAGTAATCTACATGCTACCTTAGGCTCACTTTCCCTAGCTCTTATATGTAGATCATACATAGATACAGCTTTTACTTTCTTGTTCTAATGTTTTCAAATATTTTTCTTTCCTATCCTACTGGACAAAGACACCTATAACTTTCACTGATTTGGCTAGTCAGGGTCCTTTAATATAAAGAACCTTAATGCTTTCTTGAATAAAGAGATAAATAGGGAGTCATGTACTTAAAAGCCAAGCTCTAATTTTATATTTTCCTTAACCTAGTATGGAGGCTATTCTGAAGGGACACCAACAATGGTATTCATGATGGGATCTAAGTATGAGGAAAAAGGAGGGTAAGCCGATAAGGCTAAACATTCACAAAAATGATTTTCAACTCATTAGAGAAGGACTGTTACAGAAGAACTTCAAAGTTAAACAAATTTTCTTGGCTAAAAAGACCAACCAACCAACCAAACTGCAGTGAATCATTACTATTACTATTTTTTGGCAGAACCGGGGATTGAACTGAAGCCATTGCACTAACCAGGCAAACGCTTTTTTCTACTGAGCTATCTCTCTGGCCCCAGTGAACCATTATTACAGTATCATCCTATTTCATTTATATAATTTCCTGAAATACTTTACTATCCTCTTCCATGAATATGTAAATTCAATGAGCCTGTGTGGTTTGAGTCAGAAAGTGAAGAGCTAACTATTCCAATCTGGTTAAAATATATACAGCACTCAGAGAAAGGAGAATTGATAGAAAATCATAGCATTCTATGTCTAACATGCTAATAGGCCAGCTTTATCTGTATTTCCACTTAGGATAACTTCCTTCTTCTTACCCTACCCAGTCCACTAGGGGGCACAGTGCACACCCAAACTAACAAAATCAAACTGTAAAAAATAGTAGCAGCCTGGACGCATTTACCATAACATCACCTGTTATGATTTCGTCTGATATTCCTGACAACACAACCATTTGGTACTTCCAGTATGTCCAAGTCTGTCAAGGCAGACTTGTGTGTGACACGAGAATGCTTTTGTGGCTCAACAACTGGACAGTCTTGGTAGCCTGTCAGTAAGGCCACAGCTGGATCAAAATTTTTGAATGTCAGAATCAATACATTTTCATGTCAGTTAGTGATACCATTCCATAGCCATATAAAACAAAATTACTTTGTAATGGAAGAAAGCTATTTTGGCAATAAAAAGAAAGCCAATGGAGAAACCCATGGCTTCTCATATCATGGTTAAAAACATGAGTGATTTTTTTCTATAGGCTTCCTTAAACTGCAGATATGTCAGTTATCTCACTTCTGGAACCCCACGGAAACAGGATTTTGGTTAAAGAATCTCCTTTCCCTGGCCTGGGGCCTTACTTGGTTGTTCTTCAGATGTGATTCAGTTAGAAACAATTGCTGTGAGGCAGGTTAGGAGGAAGAGAGCAGAGGTGGATGCTCTACAAGGTGGGGTGATTTAAGTATGATTTGAACATAGCTATAAAGATTTGATAGAAATTTTTTGACAGGATTTGACTTACTACATTCATTTTCTATGTTTTTAAAGAAATAACATCCTGAAAAAAATGATCATTTCCAGTTTCATAATGAACCTGAAATGTGTTTATATCATTGTGAAAAATATCTTTCAGGACATTTCTTTAAACCAAAACATGTATTTTCTTTCCAAATTAAACTATCTGCTAAAACAAATTCATGCTTACAAAGATGTATCTCCCAAATCAATACCACTGGAAACAGATCAAACATGACTACAGATAAAAACAAGACTTGATTCTGTAACCATGGTAGAAGAGATGTATATGATTTTCAGGGCTAGGGCACAAAGGATATCAGCCTATTTCTGTAGATACAAGATTTAAAAAGAAAAACCATATAGCATTTACATTGTTTAATCTAGAAATTGAGTATTAAAGAATCTATAATGCTAAAAAATATGCAGGAGGATGTATATAGTTTGTATACAAATATGATGTATTGTGTAAGGGATCTGTATCAGGCAGTGTGGGACTAGTGCACTTGCAGACACCAAGAGAAACCACGTGTGTGCACTGTAGCTGAGGCCTAGTCAACACCAGCATCGGCCACCAGACTGATGAGGGAGCTATCAGACTACTGAAATCTTCACCTGTGAATCACTTTTAGCCTTTAGGTCTTCTTGCAAAGGCCCCTGACGTACCATTTGTTTCTTTCCAAATTCCTAATCCACCGACTCCTTGAGCATAAGGACACAGCTGCTGGTGCACACTCTACGTGGTGGTGGTCTGGATGCAGCAGCAGGGCACATCCTGGGCCCAGCCTAGACAGACAGGGTGGGCTGGCTGCCAGGAGCAAGGGCTAAGACCCTGTTCTGTCCCTATGAATGCTGGGGAGATACATAATGTTTCACAGCCTGTTTCTGTATCCACACAGCTGGGACAGTAATATTAAAATGGGGCTGTTGTGAGGACTAAGTGAATAGACACACAGTGCTCAGCATATTGCCTGGCCCACAGTGTTCTAAATATTGTGTAGTTCTAAGGATGGAACCCAGGGCCTTCATACTGAGCTACAACCCTTGTACAGAGTCTCACTAAGATGCAGAGACTGGGCTCATACTGTGATCTTTCTACCTCAGCTTCACTGAGTACTGTGCTTATAGATATGTACTGCCATACTCGGGAAATTATTATTTTTAATGTTTCTTTTAAGACTAAACAATGACCCATAATAAAAGGAAACTGTCTTTTCAAAATATTTTCTTGCTTAAAAACTTCTGGAAGGCTTTTTCTTTTTCTTTTTTGTAAGGTGGGAGTTGGGGACAGATGTTAGTTATTATGCAACAGAAAATCAAGACTCTTATTACTTTAGCACACAATACTTTTGACTGAGTTAATGTGACATCTCTGAAAATCAACATGTATTTTTACCTCTGTGTATCATACCAGACAAACCAAAACCACTTGAGAGTATATAAACATAACAGTTCTCAATAGAAATATTTATAAATTTACCTACATTGATAGTAGAAACTTCTATTTTTAGACCCATCCAAAAATAAATGAGTGAAACCACTTGCCAGTATCTTGATGAAAAGAAATCACCAAGAATAGAAAGGCAAAGTCATAGTACAGGACAGGATATCAACAATTTATATAACAAAGGACTTGCATTTGGAATACATAAAGAACTCTTGCCAATCATCAAATAATCCAGTAAAGAACTGGGCATGACCTCACAGACAAGAAAGTACTCAACTTCATACACTGTGAAAATACAAATTAAAACCATGGGAATGTCCCACTCACTATGCACTGGTGTGACCAAAATCAAGGACTGACAATACACATTTTGTGAGGATATGAACTAATAAAGCCACTTGAGGGCTGGCCAGATGGCTCAGAAGACTGAAGCACCTGATTAGGTAAAGCACAGTAGCCAGGTATGCGCCTGTAATCCCAGCACTTGGGAGGCTGAAAATAAGAGAAATCACAAGTCTAATCTACATAGTGAGAGCCTGTACCAAATACATAAAAAAAGACCCATCCAAAAATAAATGAGTGAAACCACTTGCCAGTATCTACCCAAACTCAGCATGAATTGTGATGGTAAGAATAAACTTTCCACAAGACTGGCTTTGGGTGACTGCCAAGAGACTGGGAAGCACACTTTTAAGTGTGCTGGCTGAGTTAAGGAGATGTGCCCTGGGCTATGTCTGGGTCTTCTCCAGTTCTGTTCTGGTGCTCCTTCCCTGTTCTGCCTGGCCTTCCTACATTAATGAGCTTTGCCTTGCCACACCTTTCTGCCATCTCAGTCTGGTCATGGATTGAAACCTTGAGCAAATTAACCTTTCCTCTTGTAACTGATGGGTGTTGGGCACTGTGTCTCAGTGATGAGAAAGTTGATTAATCTATGCATATATGCCTAATTACTCAGAAATTCTACTAAATACAAAAATCCAGTGGAAATACTCATTATATATATATGTGTGTGTATATATCCAGAAGCATGTAAAACAATGTTCAAAGTAGGACTATTCATAATAAAGAAGGCCTAGTAATAACCCAAATGTCTATCAATAGGAAAATAAATTGTATTTTAGTCTTTTAATAGAATACAATATAGCAATGAAATGAATTGGAGCTACATTACACATGCTAATCACATATACATATACAGTGATACTGAGTGAATGAATGAAAAACAGACAAAGTTCAAAAACAAGCGAAGGTAATTTATGAGGTTTTGTGGCCCAGACAATAGTTCCTGGAATGGAGTGAGGCTAGTTGAATATTGGAAGGCCCATGAAGGGGATCCTTCCATGATTTACGTTAAAAGCATGAGTTTGTGATCATTCACCAAACTGTACATTTATAATTCATATAATTTTCAGGATGTACACATACTTTAATTAAAAAGTTAGTTTTTTAAAAAAAAGTTTATAGAGGGAGGTAGTCGAAGAGGAAGAAATAATTCCACAGTGACATTTCTACCTGGACATCTCTCTGTTGTGAAACACACTATGCTTGCTTACTCAGGAACAAGCATTGAGAGGGCAACAGCCTTTCTGATTATTTCTTTTTTTCTGGTTAGCCAGCAAATTACAGAGAAAGGATAAGGTTAAAGACTGGGTCCAGTAGCTGCTGCTACTAGACAGTTATCATTTACTGGCTGCTTATTATAAGACAGTACTTTATATAGAACTTCATATAATCCTTACAACCTTAATTATCTTTGCTTTATAAATTACAAAACCAAGCACAGAGCAGTGAAAGAGTTCTCCCGAGACCACAAATCCCACAAATGAGAGGGTTCAGGTTCAATTCCAAGGCTATCTATCTATCCCCACAGCCTGCACTTTTATGCATGAAGTTGTACAGGTCAAACAAATACGTTCAGTGAAGGACTAGAATGGCAGCACAGCAAGTAAAAAAGAAAAAGGTATCAATATTGCTGAAAACCTATTATAGAACTGGTGAACACAAAACATGTTTTGTGCCCTTGTACAAAGACCAGCTGTGTGAGAAGACATTCTTGCTTACAGAGAAATGTGCTGACAAGCTCACCACTGCCCCTTGTGAGCACAGTTCTCAACAAAATACAGGAACTCAGATGCAGAGTACAGACTCTGAGAAAACCAAAGGCAAAATTATCTTGAGTGTGCCAGGTAATAGTACTGAATGAAGAAGATATGAAATGAGGCAAAAGAAAAAAAAAAAGCAATCCTTAAATTAAGTCAGACAACGAAGCTATACTGAGTTCAATTTCTGACAAAAACTATATAACAATGAAGAGAAAGTCCTAAAAATATTGGATATAAAATGTTCATCCATAATGCTCTGTAAAGTGCATATTTCAAAAGACACAGAAGGGATTTGCATTTAAAGTATTTAAAGGAGGTTAAAAGAGTCAGAGGATTAGAAACCAAGATTTGTAAGATGCCACATGAACAGGATTCTCAGAGTGTTTCCCCTTGGCAGGAAGATCTTAAACAACTATAAATAATCCTGAATCTGTAAATATTTTAAAGGCATAAGAAAAAATTTCTATGACATCAATAGGTGTCAAAGTAAGTCTTTATGCTGTAACAGTAGTATAATCAGGTAGACACAAAACCCTCTAGTGAGGGTTTATTATTAGAAACCAACCATTAATCTCTTTCAGAAATTTGTCCTAATTATGCATAAGCTGAGGATCGCTTATCCAAAATGCACAGGACCAGAAGTGTTTCAGGCTTGGAATTCTGGATTATGCACAATGACATATCATGCAGATGAGACCCAAGTTTAATCACAACATTCATTTTTATTTCATAGTATCTCACAACAGAACCTAAAGGTGATTTTATATAATATTGCTTTAATGTACCTGTATTTTGCTTGTGAACTGTCATGTGCAGTCAAGTATGGAATTTTCTAATTATGACATTATATCAGCACTCAAAAAGGCCTTTTGTGGTGTTCAGAATCAAACCCTCACATGCCAGGCGACTGCTGTGCCACTAAGCTATGCCTCTAATGCTTGGACTTTTGGGTTGGGGTGCTCAACCCATAATTAGTTCCAAGCCCAAGGACAGGAAAGATGATACCTTTTTTGTTATGAAAAAAAAAGGAGGAAAGAACAGTTCTTGGAACACATCTGCTTGGTATTTCTTAATGAATGGATGAATGGTCTAATTCTAGAACCAGAAAACATTACTTCCCAAATCACATGAATCTGGCATGGCATATCACTAAATTCAAGAATAAAAATACTTAAAATAGACAGGCAAAGCCTTCTCCCCATATCAGGAAAACTAGTATCTGTTCTCCTCATGTTCTCCTAAACATTCCCAGCATTAATCATGAATGATACATATTCAATCCCACTTGTCATTCCTTACCTAGAATTTATAGCACTGAGTAACTACTATCATGGCCTTCATTATGTTCTGAAAAAAACATCTTTCTCAGGAATCTTAATCTTGAAGATATTTGAAATAAAAATTATAAATACTGAAGCAAGGTCAGACACCAAGAGAGCTAAAGGCTGCAAACTGATGCACTCTCTGAAGCATGATTACAAATAGGTCTGCTGGCTAGCAAATTAAATATTAAATATCTAAAGCCAAATATAGAATAAAAGACTACCATACTATTGGCCAAATAATGAACTTTCATGTATTTGTTATGTATTATTTAAATTAATAGAGAAGGGGCCAGGGATTTAGTTCAATGGTATAGCACCTGCCTGGCAAGTCCAAGGTCCTGAGTTTGATTCCTGGTACAAATAAATACATAAATAAATAGAACAACTTTCCCATACTTATTTGTGTCATACACATATAATCTGAGAAGAGTGAAAAAAGCTTTGACAAGGGATTAAAAAGTCCATGTTCATGGCACCACATCATTAGTCACACTGGCCAGCTTAGCTCTGATGTAAGAATCTGATGTCCCACTATGGCTGCAAGCAGAACAAACTGTTCTAGGACAAGCTGGGCAAGGTAGTGCAGGCCTGTAATCCCAGAACCCTGGAAGGCTGAGCTCAGAAGGAGGACTGGAAGTGCCAGACCAAAAATGAAGGGGGGGGGGGGGGACACAGGTCAGTGCAAAGGCCCTGGGTTCAATTTCTAGTGCCATAAAAAACAAAACAAGACAAATCAGAAAACCAACCAAACAACAGTAACAAATCATTTATTTACAAAAGGCAAAATTTACTTAAATAATGATTTCTGTTTATCAACTAATTCTGAGAATGTCTATATTTTCTCTAAATGCACATTAGAATGAGCTTTCTGAAAAATCAAGTCACAAAACTGAATTAATCTTATTCTATACACATGACAATTCCACATTTTAGGCTAATTTTCCATAAAACTTTTGTAGGGAATTTTATTGCCTTTAAGACTTAGGAATCTTTTGCTGGAAATAAAAAGGTTATCTCTGCATTTCAACTAGAAAAAATGCCTAAGGTATTGACTTCAGCTTAAAGTTAGCGTTCCTTAACATACTAAACCTTGGGAGGCCAATAGGTGAAAGTTTGTTAACTACTCCCTATGGCTCAGCAAGTGCTATGAATTGCTAATTATTTCTATTTTTCCTTACTACCAGTGTTTCAATACAAGCATTAAAATTCTAGGATTATCATACTTACCTATATGGTTTGTCAGAGTTATGAATTCGTCTGTGGTTTCTGACACCAACATATGTTGTACTTGTATAATTGCACACGTCACATCTATACTGTTTCTGGGTTGAAGACTTCCCTAGACAAGGTATTTCAGAATTTTAGAAGCATGCTTTGATAAGATTCAGATCACAGCATTTACATTCCATAGTAAATGAATATTTATACCACACAGTATTAACACTTCAATCAAGGTTTTCTCACTGCTTAAATTTAACTAGTTTGAAGGGGCTTTATAGATTCTCTGGCATCTACACTATCAGCAAATATAAACCAAACATCATCTGACCCGTGAATAAAGATAGGCTAAGCTGGTTTCTACAAACTTTGTATAAAATTCTGAAAGTATAATGAACTTGCTGCCAGCTGCCCTACTGATTGTGTGGAGCTGAGTTAACCAGAGATACACTGTTAGTCTGAAAGGTGCTCATCTGATTAATAATGGATATACTGTCTTAAAGAAAAATTTGGCAATGAGCTATAATTTAATACTATAGTTGCATATAAAGTATGGCTATGAAACACATATAGCAAACTCAATAACAAAAGTATACAAGTCTTTCATCCTGTGGCTTTTCCCTGATTTGCAATTAATGTCAGTTATCAGTTCAACATGGGAAGAAAAGCAACTGAAAATTATGAAGTGCTCTACAATGCAGTATAATTTTACCTAATAAAATGACAGGTTAGAGGGGCAAAGGTCAGGAACATTTATGCAACTCTCTAGGAAAACATGCATCTGATAGGAACAAACAATGTTACTTATTCTGCAACAGGGCTGAGTAGCTCAAGCATGATGATATAAGTCACTATTTGATCATATGAAATGTTTCCTGAGGGTATTTGAAGCTTTATCTATTCTGTCAGCATAAAGTCCACAGCTATTCCCACCTTGCTTGCTTTATATTCAGAAAAAAGGCAAGCATGGGAGTTTAAAAATTTGGCAAGGCAAGAAGAGCTATGTGTCCTTTGTCAGGAAGAAAGCTTAGACAAAATACGCACCTGTATACAAAGCATAAAAGTAGAATTACTTTTGTACAAAAGAAAAGCCATACTGAAATTTCAGCAAAGAAAATCCTTAAGTTAAATTTAAGCTTTCTAAAATTGAAATCTCCTTGGCTAATAACACTGTCAGGCAGAACAAAATGCCCTAATTTCCTGGTATAAATCTATAACACTAATATATAATCATAATTATAATCCAAGTACTGCTTTTAATTGGTAGGTTAAAAACTTGGACTTGATTATAAATGGCATTGTTCCAAATACAGTTTGAAAAAAACCCGAAAAAATGAAGTGAGAAATATTGGATAATGGTTTTGTGTGAGAAATATTACAGATCAATGACAACTAATAGAAGTGACAGATGGAAAAACTTAATATAGCACAGAATGAGAGCCTATGCTACTTCAAACAAATGTTTCCAATGGAAAGAGTGGTATTAAAGTTCTAAAATTTGGGATGAGTTCTTGCTCTTCCACTTACTACTTGTATGATCAAGGGCAAATTATTTTACCTCTTCAAGCTTTAGTTTTATCATCTACAAAATGGAAATATTAGAACCTCACAGTATGGTTAGGAAGTCTTTTTTTTTTCTTCACCAAAGTTATACATTATCTGCCCAACTGGGTAAAGTCTTTGTCCTATTACTATGTATAGATTCTCTGAGGCTAAGGATCTGTCTGCTTTGTTCATGCTGAACCCCCAGATCTTGACAAATTATAGGTTCTAAGAAAGGACAGTTGATTAAATTTCATGACAAAACACCCTATGAGAGTGCTTTGCCCATGGCTCTTCTTAGAGGACCTGTGGAGTTTGCGGACAAACCCATCAGTCCCTTCTAAGTTCTCCACTGGCCAGGGTACAAGGGCTGTGACACCCTTCACTGTACCCCCCAGTACCTGGCATAGTACCCAGTTCAAGACAGGCGTGCAAGCCCATTTGGCTGAGTGAATGCTTGAAGTACAATTACACTGGACTTGTATTGAAAGCTTAGCTGCAAGTAGCTATAGTTTAAGAATGGCAGGCATACCTTGTGCCCCCCTTTTTAAACAAGTTTACTAAGTAATTTTACAAGTTTTAAAACAAAGCATAAATGTTTACCTTCTTTGTGAGCTAAAAGTTTGTTCTTTGGCCTATCAACAAGAGTTTAAAGTATCTAATACTGAATTAATGAAGTACTCATGCAAGTGTAAGTATGCAGGATGAGATCAGCTGTTAGGAGTGTATACTACAACAAATGAGCAAATAGTGACAGGTGAGGCTCAATGCATGGCACGCAAGTTCAATCTATGCATCTAATCCCAAGAACAGGCACATAATCCAAAAGGATCCACGCTGCAAATCAGAGTATGGGGGACACATGTGAACACTGTAAAGTTTGGAATGGTTATTTCAATTTTGAGCTGAAATTTTTAATAGTTTTACTAAAATAGTAATATTTAATCTGTTAACTACTTGAGGACTTTTCAATTTTTCTTTTTAATATAGAAAAAGATACATCCCAGCACATATTAACTGTAGGTGATGCTACTGAGTAGCACTTTGTTCCTTCATTAGGGATTTATGGTCCAATTATTTCTAATGTTTCAATGTCTCCTTTAAAAGGGATAATGGAAACATAATGAATTAAAAATAAAAAGAGGCATTTAGAGTTACTTTGCAAGAAGGGCACAAAACTGTTTTAGCTCAGCCATCTATCGCAGAAACAGATGCCATGTCATAAACTCCTTTTGTTTTAGATAGTTTTACAGGGATGACATCTGTTTGACAAAGGAATTTTGATGCTACAGTGGTGTCAAAATCAGTTCTTTCAGAAACATTCTAGAATCAGTTATGCTTTCTGGGGTATAATTTAATGAAACAGTATGGTAAAACATTTCACTCTGCAGTTGTTTCAAACTTAAATTCTTAGGAAATCTAAAATGGAAAGTCACCCCAATGTTTTATTTCCCATATACACCATATACCACACTTGAGACATTTAAAGCTTATCAATTTAAGTGAGCTGGTGCTAAGTAGTACAGCTTATTACACTTTATTCCTAATTCTCTGGATGTGGCATCTGCTTTTTCATGGAACTCTTAAATCTTTTGATTCTTTAATATTCCTATTACCAGAGACTCAATTGACTGGTACCTAACTACTATATAAAAGGATCTGTGTATTTTTTTCAGTGCACGCAGATGAAATCTGGCAGTCATACTTGAATAAGATCACAGCAGAAAGCTTCAGTTACAGTTTGAGGTGGGGGTTTACCATCTGTAAAAGCTATGTTCTCTGTAGGTCGACAGGCGGGAGGAGGGGGAGAGGAGGCTTGTTTCCTATGCCACAGCTTCTCCAGCTTGCTGACAGGCCACTTTCTAAGGGTCTATGGTACAGCATGACTCTTGTAGGGCACTGTCATTTTTAACTGCAATTTCTACTTATACACTGGGAGCTGAATCCTTACCAAGCACGTTAGGACCTAGTAAAAATTTCATTTAGTACTCAGAGTTTCCTTAGGAGCAAAGCTAAGGTTCACTGACATCCATAGTATAAAAGTAGAAAACAATATATACTTTAGGCCTGAAAATAATCCACAGAACAACAAAGGACACTTTTCACTCCATATGTCAGCCACTACAGCCTGTATTTAAAAATGCAGATACCTTCCTGCACACATTTCCCATCAGTTGTATCACTGGGAGTTCTTGGCTCATTGGAAGTTGCCATTGACAAGGTGTCTGGAAGGCTGTGCTGTTCTCTCTCATGATTCCTCAGATTACTCTAAAAAATGAGAGAAATTATTATGTAATTTTCAATAAATATACAGGTGCAATTACTAGGAGACTATGGAAAAAGGGCTTAACTGTTTTCATGGACTATTATCTAAAACATATTACTAATATTTTAAAATGAAATCCTCTGAAACACTGACACAATTTACAGAAAAAAAGGTAAGGTAGTTCTTTTTACATGATCTGAAAGGCAGTCATTTCTATGTTAGAAGTAAGTACTGCTGCACAACATGTACCTGCTTACCAACCACTTGCCAGCTGGAGGTAGAAAGAGCAGTGTTCAGGGTAACACTTCTATAAAAATAAATTTAATCAGTAACCACTGGACTCCTGCTACTTTTTTGCCTTTATATCAGCTAGACCTGCTAAGAAGATAACTTCTCCCTCAAGGACAGAAACTCTTACCTATTTCCACCCCTCCAATCAGTACCTATTTCTTGTAACAGCAATAAAAGAAACTTCTGGAACTTATTTTTGTAGCCTACTACTTAGAATTTCATAAAGGTAATGTCAAGGGGCTCATAGTCAGTGCCATAGTTAGTATCAGATGAGAGTCAGATAGTTGGAATGACTCTCAGAGTTTCCCAGAATGCTTATTAAACACAGCATATATGGCTTTAATTTTCCTGTATTGGCTTTCCCATATAGCCCATTTTTCTTCCTGATAAAGTGGTAGAAATTACTACTGGTTGCATAGTTAAGCTGAGTTTTGGGGCATATGAGGAAATACTTGTTTTATGTTCACAACATAGTTACATCTGTGCAGATCAAATGTGTGTATGTCAGTCCACTATGAATTCTCTTGTGATTTAAAATCAGTACTTTTTTAGGGGGGGACAAAGTCTCATTAATAATTCAGCATAGCCTTGAACTTACTATGCAGGCCAGGATGGCTTTGAACTTGGGGCATTCCCCGTCTCAGCTTCCCAGGTGCTAGAATTACAGGCAGGTGCCTGCATGCCTGATAATTTCAACTTACACATACTAAAGCAATAAATACTGAGACCACTAAGGAGACACCAGTCTTGGGATACACTTTTTGATCAAACCTGGACTTAATTTTTTTTTTTTTGGTGGTACCGGGGATTGAACTCAGGACCCTGTGCTTGCCAGGCAGGTGTTTATTCTGAGCTATCTCCCCAGTCCCTATTCAGGCTCAACTTTTAATACTAATTAGCTGTGATTCCCCTGGGCGAATTATCAAATTTTTCCAGTACTTATTTTCCTTATTTACAAAGTGAGGTGGCTGCACTAGATTTATAAAGTTCTCTCCTCAACCTAAAATTCTGAAGTCCCTAAAAGATTTAGTGAAGTGTTGCTTACCTTATAAGGAAAAGATTCTTCACACTGCTTACACTGGTATATTTTTGTTTTGCAGTGGCTGATCATGTGGCTCTCCAGATCTTTGCTGTTGTCGGCTACATGCTCACAGATAGGACACTGATATGGCTGTCTCTGCCGATGGACTCGCAAGTGTTGCTTGATGTAGCCCTTGTTACCACTTGTGTAGTGGCACAGGCGGCAACGATAGGGCCGCTCAGCATTAGGGATGTATTCCACCACATTGGTCCCTAGCAAGCTTGCATCGCTGTTGGGTTGGTACTGGGCATTGTCCTGCAATTCTTTTAAAATGTCATCATCTGAGGCGTTTTGGTCAGTCCTTTCTCTCAATTTCTCAATTACAGTGAGCAGGGACATGCTGATACCTGTCTTAACTTGCCCATCCGACAATTCCTGTCTACCCTCGGGAAGTGCTACCAAGGTAGAGCTGCTTTGGCTAAAACTAGTTAATCCATCAGAAGAGTTTTTAAGTGGTGACATAATTTTTGAATAAGCTGCCAATGTACTCTCTACTTGTTTTTGTCCAGTATCTGGATCTAAAAGGTTTATATCCCCATAGTGCCCAAGATTAGCTCTTGTTAGTTCTGCAGCTCTTATAGGCATTGTGACAAGGGCTTCTGCAGCTAAGGAGTGTAGCCTAAGAGACTCAGAATTTGTCCTCCTTCGGCCTGGAGGGGCATTCTCATCGGTACCTAGGCTTTTACTTACTAACTCACTGTCTTTCTTCTCTGGATTGCTCCAGCCTATAATCAACCCTTCAATATCAACAGTACATTTCTCAGCATGATAAACATCATCTGTTCTTCCACATTCAGTCTGGGCTTCAGTTAGGTGGTTTTTCCCATCTTCAATTTCAGCATTCATGAGGAAGTGTTTCTGTGAAAGAGTTTCTTCAGCACTTGGCAAACGTTCCACTATCACATTAACGTGACCTTTTTTATTTGAGCTACTGCTAATGATTTTCTGTGCTGATGAAAGCAGGCTGTCAGCAATCAGATTTTCCTCTGAATCGGACATCACTTCTATTATTTCTTCCTCATTAGGGTCAAGGGTAACTGACTGACTTAGGTGTACTCTGCCTTCTGCAGTCTGTTCTAAAGGAGAGGAAGATGATAATGGTTCTGAGCTGCAAATCTGTACTTGCACTGATGGCCCATTGTGGATACTCAGTTCACTGTCTCCAATGGCAATAACTACTGCATCAACCTCACCTGGTGCAGCAGACACTGAAGAATCCAGCAAGCCGAGGGGCTCATTTTCGTTTTCAAAGATTGGATAGGTGCAGTCAACTTGGCCTGCATGTTTCCAAGCGTGTGTCTTTAACATTCTCTGCTGGCCACAAGTGTAACTGCAAAATAGGCATCGATACATGCCATATTGTTCATAGGCATACCACTTTCTTCTACCCATTTCTGTCATGGATGCAGTTTGTGGACTGTCCACTTTTCCTGGGTTATCAGGAATGGTTTCAACATTTCTTTCTGTGGTTCTCTGACATAATGAGTTGGAGGAACTTAAGTGGTGTGGGGTTTTGGATTGGGAGTGATTGTTGGCATCATTTTTGTGGTCATTTGCCACATGAGCTTCAAGTGCCTCCTGGCTTCTGGATGTAATATGGCACTCTGAGCATATGAATACCACTTCATTCTGTTGACCATGCTGCTTGATGTGATCTTTTAACACGGAAAAAGATGATGACAGAAACTTACAAAGGCCACACTCGTAGGACATAGCCTTCCCATTGTTCTGGACAAGAGAGCCAGTGATCAAATTTGCTTGTGATACCTCAGCTTTTCTAATACCAACAGCAGGTGATGGGGTTACTTTTGCTGGAATCTCACAAAGTTCTTGGGGTTCAAAACACTGTGTTGTAGCACTTGAACGCAAGCGTTTTTTCCCAATGAGAAGACATTTTTGTGACTTTTCGTGCTCTACTATCTTGCTTAATTTCTGGATAACATGGATTAAGGGATCTGCTTTAAGTTTTCTTTGTTCATCAGCTTCCAATGAAGGACTGATAACACCTTCAGCAGTCAATACAGCTTCTTGTTCCCCAGTATCTGGCACCAACATGGCAACACTGCTGCTTTCTTCCATATCTAAAAGAATGACATGCAAGAAAGACACACCCAGTTATAGAATAATTACAGCTATATGATTCAGAAAGTACATTCCAATGTTAGTGTCTAATCTCATCTAAGAACTTTCTAAGTTATCTATCAATGTACCTGGCTATTCTCCAAATAGGCTCAAATTTCTTAAGAATTCCTCTTAGGAATGCAGAATGCAGTCTCCTGTAAAGCGTGGTGATGGAGATTCTGCTGTCCTTATTTCTTTGGAAATGACTGTTTTTTTTTTTTTTTTTTTTGTATTTTAGTCTAGAGTCTCACTATGTCAATTGGACTCGTAGTGATTCTCTTGTTTTCAGCCTCCCAAGCACTGGGATTACAGGCGTGCACCACCACACCCAGTCTTGCTTGCTGTATCAGCTTGCTGGCCACTGTGTCTGCCTAAGCAGGTGCTTTAATCCACTGAGCTATTGGATGGCCCTGGAAATAAACAATGTTTATTTCCACTTTTCTTCACTGACTTTGCTCTTGACATCTAGCTGGACCATATCATTTTCTGTTTTGCAGAATACCAAAAACAAACAACAGAACTCCTATTTCTTGATTTATATAAATACAGCCATTTTCAGGGCTCAAGGTACTGCAGCATGTAAAGCCAATATGATCTGATACAATTTGTTTTTTCTGCAGTATTAGGCATTAAGGCAAGGGCTTCATGCATGCTAGGTAAGCTGGTACCACTGTACTACACCCCAAGTCTTGATAATATTCTTGAGAAAGTACGTTTTATACAAAAATGTAATTGTAGATTTATTACTAAATCACAGTATTTTCCACTCCACATCTTTGAAATTGTGAAAATACAGTTACAAAACTATTATAATTACATAGTAAATTTGAGATGTACATCCTGATGAAACTAAATAAAAGCAATGACCTACTTCCTTCTTTCATTTCCTTTGATTTATCTTCCTGAAAATAAACCACAAAGTATGCTGTGGTTTTTTTCCTAGAAGTCATATTAGTGGTCAACTATTACTCATACCCACATACATCTATTTCTTTTCCTAAAAGTGTAAGGTGCATTAGAGAAGGAAAGTGACATTCCCCTTGTGTTTCAGGTCCTGAAATGAATGGAATCCTTAGAAGAGGTTATCTGTAGGTTCCAAAAATGCATTACTGCCATGAAAGTCACCAAACGCACTCATAAATCTTTCTCCTAAGTCTTCAATACTCTTTGTATTTCCTGGCAGTACTTTAATTTCAAACATTTCCTTTGGCTTAAAGTAAAATTAATTTGTTGACTTGGATCACATTTTTAAGTTTAGGCTCTTCTCCAGCAACAAGTTTTGTTTTTCCACATTTTAGGTGCATTCTGGAATCTTACAACATTCAATAAAAGCCAACAAATTTTAGTGGCACCAGCTAAAGACCAAAGACCAAGGTATTCTTAATCTTAAGTAGAGCCTCTGAATTTTTATTTCAGATGGCGAATCATGGCTCCTCTACCCCACACAGCTGAATGAACATGTAAGAGGCCTTGCAGGATCAGACTGAAAATTACCCTGCTGGACCCCACTAGCACTCAAACCTGCTTCGGTGCTAGTTTGCCCGCATCATCTCTTGGCAGCAATTATGATTTTCCCTCTTACTTTCTTCTCTTTCTGACACAATAACTCTCTATCTCTGTCTACATCAGGTAAAAACACATTTTACCTTTGGCTTCTTTAGTATTAGTCCTTCCCTCTTTCCTAATACTCTGTCCCATCAGGTCAGCTTTATTCTCTTTTCTGGGGCATATCTTCTTACTTGTCCTCACAGCTGGGAGTATATTCTACGACTACTACAACACTGCTGCTAGTCTAGCTCTCAAAGGCTGAAGATCCTTTAGTCATTCTCTAAGCCACTTGTTAAAAAAAAAAAAATTTTTTTTCTTTTTTTTTCATTTTCCTCAAAAAGAACAAAGGTCTTTTTAGACACACTCAGCCTCAAGTCACTGAAGAGATGAAGGGTGAATAATTTGCTTCTTTGGAAAATCCTTTTGTCACTTACTGAATCACTTTACTACCTTAGAATTCTACACTTTCAGGTCAAGAGGAGCTATGGCTCTTTATGTGAGTTCCTGTTACAATTATTAACTTAAAGCTGGATTTCTTTCTGTTCAGTTGTTAAATGCAAATTAGTTAAATAGTAAGTTTAGGACAGGAATCCCATTGACTGTCTTGAACAAGCTATAGTTAGTCAATTCACCAGGGATCTAAGGTCTCTTCTCCAGGAAGTGGAACATCATGTATGGCTGATTGATAACCTAGAGGTTAACGGTGAATGTTTGCTGGACAGACTTTGCACACTCCCAGAACAACAAAGGTGATTCATTTTATTTCTCTTCCAGTTAATGATGTAATAGGAGGGAGACAGCACAGTGCAAAGTGTACCCCATGGATATTTCAGTGTGTTCCAAAAGAAAGAAAGAAAGAAAGAAAGAAAGAAAGAAAGAAAGAAAGAAAGAAAGAGAAAGAAAGAAAGAAGAAAGAAAGAAAGAAAGAAAGAAAGAAAGAAAGAAAGAAAGAAAAAAAGAAATGAAGAGAAGGGGAGGAGTTCACCTTATTTCAAGAAAGACCATACATTAGAATCTGACAAAACACTCACATTTTTAAAGCTGTGCTTGCTCAGGCATTAGGAACTAATGGGAATTTGCAGCAGATGCTTCAATTTTCCCTGAACATTGTAAGTATCTCATTTTAGAAGCTGCATACATTTGGGGATAAGTACAGTAATGGCAGCTATAAAACAGGTACGTTAACATAAACTATATCAGGAAACACCTGAAAAACCAGTTTGGGTCCACATGCAAATACCAATGCACAAGTTACAACTCATGAAAACAGAAGCCCCTGTTTAAAAAAAGGTTAGACAAACAGGTCATATAAAAGCATAGACATTGGGGGCAGTTATCTTAAAGCCAACTCAAATTTTCACAAAAAGTTTACTTAGATCTCTCAAGGAATCTTATACATGATATAGTTATCTACATATTCTATATAATCTACATGTACTTATAGTCACATACACATATATAACATTAAGGGAAGAATAACTTATTGGAATAAGAGATGAAGTTGCATGGGTACCTAAGAATTCCTTATGCTGTTGTACTTGTGTAAATGTTTGAAGTTTCTCATTAAAAAATGTGCAAGGCATCAAAAAAGTAGCAGGAAAGACAAAACATTTTAAATTCATAGCACTGATAGCTGCAAACCAAATGGAGTGGATAAGATAAACATTTATAAGCTAAAAAGAATGAACAGTTTTTGAATAATGGAATAATTAATATAAAGGCAAAATCATTAGAGGGTTACAGTCAATGATCAGATTCTAACAGAAATGAAAGCGCTCCCTTGGGCTAGGAAAGTAAGAAGTCTTTCTGAAGAGTTAAGATATATACCAAACCCCAAAGGAGGTGCAGCCTGCCAGACATCATCCATTTGCCCTTTAGCCTCACTGAATTTATCCTACTACTCTCCTCTTGGACCCAGAAGGATGATATCATTAGGCTCCCCTACCTTGTGGTTTCTGGTTAAGATCTGCCAATGGAGAGCCATGACAGATCAGAGGAACACAGCAGAGTGAGAACAGAATATCCATCATCTGAGCACTTCACCTCTAGGTTACCTTGGACTGGCTGTGTTCCTCAAAAGGGGGCCACTTCTTTCCAGACAGGCTGCTCTACGTATGAGTCTTTGCTTCTGGCTCTGGCACCCCTTCCTTCTCATGGTACTGCTAGATGCTAAAGGCATTTTTTCTTGTGCTCTGCCTATACAAATCCAAAACCCTTCTATGAAGAATTTTGAAAATATACTCTCCCTGAATTATCCTAATGTGTGTCACTTGCTTCTTTGGAATACTATTGACACAAGGGCAAGATTGACAAGAAAAGCTGCCATACCATCATTTATTTGTGTGAGAATAAACATGCTATTTAGAGCTCAGAGAAAATATCAAAATGGATGAATAGGACAGTTCAATAGAAAAACAAGACTAGAGGTATGAATGAAACAGATTTTTTTGTATGAAGTCATTAGACATAACATCAAATCAAACAGTTACATAGAAATAATCAAAAATTGTATTTCAACCCAGCAAAGTTCTATAATAACCTTTTCCACTGAGTCTTTTAAATCTTGACAACAGTAATATTCAGACAAAAGCTTGTAATTAATGTCTGTTCCAAGAAAAATTAACAGCCAAACTATTTCAGTTTTCTTTATTTCCTTATAATTTGCTATTTGGTTTACTTGTGTATCTAATTAGCTCCTTTTAGTTACAGGAGTATGGTTATCCTAAGTCAAATCGAGTTGAACAATTCATGTGGGCCTGGAGAAAGGCTGTAATTTTCTGTGTATATACAAAGACAGCACAACAGCACAATATGACATAAAGAACTGTCTCACACGAAAGATTTGTTTTTTCAACTTGAAAAAAATTGTTCAACAGAAGTAATGCCAATTGATTTTCCATTTCCTAGATTCTTATAATTCAGAAGTACAAAACATTTATTTTGCTTAGACCAAAAAATGATAAGAGACTCATGGGTCTCTTTGCTAAAGTGCTGTCAGTTAGCTGTGTGACCTTAGGCAAGTCATTACCTCTGTGGGTTTTAAGTTCTTCAGGTTAAAATTGAGAGTGGGGTTGGGTTAACTTTCAGGTGCCTAAATTACAAACTATCTATATAAAGTTATTTGGAAGCTGCCTACACTTTGTGGGTTTACCTTATTAATTTCAGCTATAATTCATTTGATTTAAAATATCTTTAGCTCAATGTAATTATTAGCTGCCACTAAGAAAAAAAAGTAAAATATCTTAAGGGTATCAATTTCAAAGTGTAGAATTTTTTACTTGGCACCTGGCCTAAGAAAATATTCTAATTTGGCAGTGACAGTTTAGACATAAGGACTAACTAACATTTACCAATATTCGAATTTACTATAATTTACTGAGCACATATAATGTGCTGAGCACAGTGCTAATAGACTACAAAAATGAGTAAGAGGAAAGCCTTGCCCTTGAGATGCAAGTTCAGGGAGTGCTGCCTGTGTAGACTCTGTATAATACTCATGTAACTCCTAGTAATACTAGTCTCTTTTTTGCAGGTGAGGAACCTCACAGATGTAAAGTAGTACATCTGAAGTTCAAAGATATAAGCCAGTTTAAGAACTGGAATCCAATCAATTTAATTCTAAAACTATGCTTTCTTTAATATACCAATTTCTAAGAACACTGAAAAGACTGACAGGCCTTTATAGCTAAGCTATGTCCCTGTATTTGATCCTCCTAACTCTGGGATCTGCTAGGTGGTGTTATACAATCTTACAAATAAGGAAACTCAGGGAAGTTTAGGTGACTTACCCAAGATTACATGGCTGTTAAGTGGCAGAGCCAGTGTCTTTCAAACCAATTCCTGAAATTAATACAGTCGATCAATCTTCAAAATCCAGCTGTGACCAAGAACGAAAGTATACAGTATCAAAATATTTCTCTTTCTTGGTAAAACAGAGTAATGATTCATTTGGGCAGTGAAAAACTTTCCAATACTTTGTATCAAAAAGAAATTCAGGAAGATGTTCATACTATGTAATTGTGTGACATAAATTCACATGTTATCTAACAAGCGGACATGAGAATTTTGAAAAATTGAGAAATAATAGCTCTGGAAACTGACAACTGTATTTCTTTTTACCTCATAATGTATGTAACTGGCTCAATATAGTACAGGTTTTATTACATCTTCTAATTAATATGGAATAGTAAATTACTAGTTTAATCTTAATTCAAAATACAATATAGACAGTGATTATACAAATTATACAAGCATAGTGGGCACAACAGTAGCATGAAAATATATGTCAGTGGCTTGAGCTATGTATCTCCTAATGCAGTTTCCTGCCGTGGTGCTACATTTCTTTGCTGCCATTTCTTATGCTAGCCAAGAATAAGATTAAAAAAAATGCTCATTCTTTTCATTTAGAAAGCAACTAACTTATTGACTGGTTAAGTAATACAGTTTACTGGTGAGATGGAAAGCAAGTCATTGGGTCTCCACTCAAGTTAATTTTCAACCCGTTACTGCGAAATGAAGGGCAAGACTTTCTTTTAATCAATATAAAGTGGTGTGCTGAAGAAAGTACAAACTCAAAGTGGTGATAAATCCAGTAACTACATGATAACTGCGATGCAGACTGATAGCAAATTACAGCCCAGTGTAGAGCTAGAAAGACCAACCACCTTCAGGTTTGGGAGAGTTGCCCTCTGCCTAATTAATCCTCCAGGCCTTCCACACAAACCATTCCCTTGAGACGCCCTCACCCGTCTAAGATCTCTAGTGAGATCATTCCATTGGAGAAGACGGTGAAGTGTGAGGAAGCTTTTCTGTACCAGATTCTACACCAAAGAGTGACTAAATGGCAGAGAGGCAATGGGGACTGAGGAAAGTAATCAAGAGGTGGGCGGTGAACACTGTCAGGACTATTCTGACTGGTCTAAACGATTCACAACTGCAGAAAGAAGCAACGCCTCAGGGAGGCCTGCGTGGGGACTGGACTGTTGACAGTGTGGAGAGCGGCAGGTGCCCCCAACCCTCGCCGCTAGGCATGCCTGAGTCTCCGCAACCTAGCCCTAAAAGGCACAGGGGACAGAAATGAGACATGGAACTTGGGGCGTGTGGCGAGCACCGGGCGGGTGTCCGCAGTTTGAGGAGGAAAGCGGGCGCCGGTTGAGGCCTGAGGGAAAGATGCACATGGCCGGCGGCGGCGCTCACAGCGAAAGGGGCGGCCCCGGGGCGCGGTACCTGCGGTCGGGCGGCGGCTGCTGCTTCCGCTAGCCTCTTTTGGCCGGCCAAGGCACTGCCGTGCACTCGCCCTCGTCCTCGCCCACCTCTCTCCCGGATCCTTTCCCTCCTTTCCCCGCTTTCCCCCTCCTCCTCCGGAGCTCCAAGATGGCGGCGCGTGGAACAGATCACGTGAGCCGCTGGCGAGTCAGGTGATTCGAGTGGCGGGCGGCAGGGGCGGGGCAATTGCCCGGCCACGCCCACAGGCATCCCTGACAGCTGGGGCGGGGCGGGCGCGAGGAAGGCAGAGACTAGTGAGCTGCAGTCCACCTCCTGGGCGGGTCCCGCGGGTTTGTCCGGTTTATTGTCCTGTTTGTAGTCATGTAGGTCTAGAAGTCAGTGACTGTTCCCTCTTTGGAGTCTCCCCGCATAGCCTAAATTCGCTGTGGGCTAACGCGTTCAGCCCGCCCGTCTTCGTAATTAGTTCTCTCAGTAAGGGGTCATTGATGTTCTCTTCATCCCTGTGCGAATTGGTGTGATTTCTTCTGATTGGGCTGCACGTTTTGAGGTGTTTTTGGCATCCTGGCAAGGTTCACAGTCTTAATTCATGGCAGCTCTAGGAAAATACTTTAGTCTGAGGGGCTGTGGAAGGGTTTAGGACTGTCTTGGTTGGCCTTGACCCAGGAACAAAAAGTCATCTTGGGAGAAGGTAGTAGTTTGTCAGAAGAAGCTGTTTCACGAGGTCCTCATCGAGGCATATGCAGTCCTGTTTGGGCTCCCCAAGCTAACTTGGTGATGTGCAAAGCCAGCGAAGAATTCCACCCACTGTCAAAAAAGAGTTCTTGGGCAGTTTTGGTGTATGAGGACCTACGCAGCCTATCACTTCTCAGCACTTTCCATTAAACTCAGCAGATGGGCGGGAGACGAGGGGAAGGAAGTAAAATTGAAGATTCTGGTGATAGCAGTGGACTGACTTGTTTGGTGAGATTATGTTTTGTATGGTTGCTGTTGTGCTTTTAAATGGAAGACCCAAAATATAAAAAAGAAAAAAAAAATAACAAAAATTGTCACTGTTGAGACAGGGCTGTAATTTTACTTATGTATCTCAGGATATAAATTTGCATGAATTTGGGTGTTGAGAAACCAACAATTTTACAATTGTGCTATCCCACAGGATCTTTCACCAGTTGAGCCAAATAGCTAAGAAGTAAAAAAAAAAAAAAAAAAAGGGTGGGGACAGTAACTGCTTTCACTAAAAGAGATGGAGTACCAGATGAGCATGTCTGGGTGGCAAAGAAAAGACCCCTCCACAAAAAAAAAGTACAACCAGAAATACAGAAGGGTAAAAGTAAAAGCAAACAATTAACATGAAAATTTCTTTCCTCTCATTGGGCTACCCAAGTCTAGTTTATAACTATCTGAAGAGAGACTTTTTTTGAGCAAAGTCTTAACTAGTAGCTAGGAATCTGAAAGTAGCCATAACAGAAATCAGAAGTTCATTTGGTCAAGGGAGAGAGCAGGGGTGTTTCTAAAGGTAGAGTGCTTGCCTAGCATGGGACAGACCCTGGGTTTGAACCCTAGAGTAATATATATATATACTATATATATATATATATATATATATATATATACTATATATATATATATAGTATATATATATATATATATTATGACTTAAAGAAGATAAGGGAATTCTAAAACAAGAAAATAAATATATCTGTGAATTTCTTTTGTTCATTCCTGTATTTACCAGCTAATTTCTTTCTCTTCCCATATGGTTAGGTCAAACTCTTGGTCCTCTGTGGCTCATGGGTGTGGCTTGTGACTGGTATGGGCTAAGTAATGAATTATGTGTAGAAGAGAGAGTCATTTTCCCCTTACAGGAGCTTTTAATTGCCAGTGCATTTCCTTCCAGAGTACTTTTCCACTGGTTTGATAACTGCCAATGTTGTAAATAGTGGTCTTCCTATCTCCGACAGTGAGGTACTGAACCCTTGGCTGACCCTCAGTACATCTGTCTGATAAAAAGTCAATGAGTCTTTGGAGTTGTTTGTGATAGCAATGCTGCATAACTACTGTTGACGTGCTTCCCAATCTAGGATGGTACCAACATTAGAGGCAGAAAAGAAGAAACAGAAGAATTAGGAGAGAAGGCATAAGGCATAAGGTACACAATTTCAGAAGACCTCAGACTACTTCAAAATGCCTTTCACACAAATGTCTCAGCTTTTTCTTGTAAACAAACTATCCAGAAAATCACAGTAAACATTTTTTAAAGGATCGCAAAGTCATTCAGGTGGAATTCCATTACTCATTTAAACTCTTCTCAGCACTTTCCAGCTGCCACAGGATGTTATTTATCATGATTTAATTAACCAATCATAGTAAGATTTAGCATTATAGATAGGAAACTTGCTTACTCCATTAACTAGAACCTATTCAATGGAATCTGATTCTGTTTTCAGATGAGAGATGACCTAGATACCTGAACCCCTGTCTCTCCACACCCTCATTATTTTACTTTAAGGTCATTAATTAGCTGATAAAGGTTTCACTTCTACAGATATCATAGGTCTGTATCTCCTACAGTGGTCAAGGAGGTCTGATAATACATAGTGCTTTACAACTTAAAGCAGAGCGCTGTTTAAATTTTAGGAATTCTTGGGACAGTACAGTAAGTTGTAAGGTGATGACTGGCTAGATTGAGATGCAGTTGCAGCTTGAAAAAGACCTTCATTTCCAGCCATGATGCTTATGAAGGACACCTTGTCTTTGTTGTAATGAGATTAGATTAGATATTTTTGAAGGGATTAATCATGTCTTTGGCACAGCATGGAAAATTGGACAAGACATGAGTGCCGTTCTTCTTTTAGCTCTAATTTTTATCATGACCTTTAAAACGTATTCTGCTCCAGAAAAGGAATGCTTAAGAATGAGTGAGAGGAGTAGGAGGGGTAAAAGGGAATGGGACCTAGCAGTGTGATCGTAGAAGATAAACTGAAAAATTATTCCACACTTTGTAATTTAATTCCTGTGAGATTCTGAGCAGGTGGCTCCCATCTCTCTGATGTTTTTACCTTGCTTATAAAACAAGAAATTCAGCTTATCCTTGTTTTTTTTTTCTAGATTCAGGTGTCTGGCATGTGGAAATATGGAGTTTAATTATAGGACCTCTGTGGGCTCAAAATGGAATTTCATCGTTAAGAATAATGGCAGGCTTTGATTTTATTAATGAATGAAAGGATTGCTTGATGTGAATCAGAAGGAATATAAGATTAAAAGACATGATTTTATTCTATATACAACTGTCAGTAATAAATTAACATTAGCTTTCGATTCTGTATACTTTGCATCTTGAAATACTCCTAGAAATACTTCATAATTAGAGTTTAGATCTCAAGAATCACCATAAATTATCCATCTGTCACTCAAATTTTGCTGAAAGCAAAACATAGATAACCTATGTTATCTCAGAAGAACATAGACACCTAAAATCCATGGTGCTGCGATGTGATGCACACATATTTATTTCTTTTTGAGCACCCAAGTAAACCAGAATACATGAAACTATTTGTGACAAGCCTAAGAGGAGAAAGAGTAGGGAGTCTGATGCTGAGAACTAAGGTCTACTCTAGCTGCGCCTGCTCTTGTGTAAGTTTCAGCTCAGCTGTTTTGGATCTGATATGCCAACTGGTCTTAAAAATTCTCTCCTAAGGAGCACAGATAGTCCCAGCACTTACAGCAGCCCTGCCCTCAAGGTTGTGGTGGAACCCATTCTAGAGCTCTAGCCTGCCATTGTCAGGACCTGTAGATGAGGAGGAGAACTGATGATGGTGACATCTAGTGGCCTGTCTGGAGTGTGCAGTCTACGGAGCACTCCAGTGGGAAGTGGGATGTTCGCCTGGTCCTGCTAACCCAGTCCTGATCCCTGAAGCAGTTTAAGAGTTTGGCTTCCGCCAGTGATTCTCTGCACACATGTTGATTTATGATTGGGATCCAGGAATCGCACCAGCAGGCTGGGAGTGGAGGTGGAGAGGGGCTGCTTTGGAGGACGACAGGAGGCTCCTTTCAGTCTGGTCTGCATATGCCACAGGCTTGTGCTGCAACAAAACATGGCTCAGCGGGGCTGCGTGATAGAGCAGGGAGCTCGCCTCCGCCAGACTGTCTCTCTGCTTCAGTGCAGACTGGTTATTGGAATGCTCAAGCAATTTGCAGTCGCCTTAGTCAATAAAGCCAGACTCTTCTCTGCAAGAGGAATAAAAATGAGATTCCGAGGCCTCCAAAAGGCTCTCTCCTTTTGCCTCTTTATCTGCCCAGGAGTCAAGGAGTAGCACAGCTTGTTTGGGTGGTGGCTATTTGCTATTCTCCACACCCTTTTGACAGGTAATACCACCTGCTTCTGAGCAAGACAATCTGATTGTAATATGATACCGGTAAGTACTTCCTGGAGAAGAAGTATTTTCCCTAAAGTCATGCTCTTTATTGATGAAAGGGACAGTGGAAGAAAATGAAAAGAAGAAGATGAAGAAAAGCTACCAAGAGGAGAAGTAGGTGCTAATCAAACCAAGAGAGCCTCGCTGAGGGGTAATTGTGGCTTAAAAATATGTCATTTGTTATTTTGACAGTGCCTCTTTTTTT
The DNA here is from genome assembly GCA_004027165.1 of Ctenomys sociabilis. Lineage (NCBI taxonomy): Eukaryota > Metazoa > Chordata > Mammalia > Rodentia > Ctenomyidae > Ctenomys > Ctenomys sociabilis. Next base: position 101,964 of record PVKA01002111.1, read on the forward strand.
TTTCAGGGCTGGGGATCAAACCTGGGACCTTCTGCTTGCCAGGCACACACTCATACTGCTGAGCTATCTCCCCAGAGGACCATGCCTCTTGAGGTAGAATAGAAGGAGCAGCCAGCCTCACCATCAGGGGGACTGGAGCTCTACGTCTTGCTTCTTGAAGACATCAGTGAGTGGATGACAAGAAACAGCAAGTATTCTGCCTTCTGAGGTCCTCCAGCTGTGAGTTCATCATACTCTGTGGAAAACCCAGCATGGGAAGCATTGGGTAGAGCTTGGCATTTCCTTGAAGAAGGGAAATGAATGAAAAAGAGAGGGGGCAGTGCATATAATGCCTAAAGAAAGTTCATGCTGCAGTTTTCATGCCCCCATCATTAGCTCCACTGACCCATAAAGTAGGAGGGCCCCACTGAAATCTATTGTAAGGTGGAAAGGGCATGTTCAGTATTGGGCGTAAGGCTCAAGTGTAGCTCGCTGCTTTGCTCCTGTTTTTTCTGCATTTTAGGGAAGGATCTACAGGGTGTTCAGGGTCTCATTACTAGATCAGACTCATAGTGATCTTCCTGTTTACAGCCTCACAAGAGCTGGGATTACAGGCACACAACACCATGCTCAGTGTCAGTGTAATCTCAGCACATCCTGGGGGCGGGGTTAGCACAGCAAACCCTGGAATTAAATCGCAAGCCCCTGTGCCTGCTTGCAGGCACTTTAATCCACTGAGCTATTTGGCTAGCCCTGCTCCTGTGTTCTCTGCCCTGCTTGTCCCTGCCCGTCTCCTTCAGAACACATCTCTGAGCCACAGGCAGGAGACACCTCTGATGAGCTCATGGTAGCCTGAGCCAACCTTTTAAAAAAGTGAGCTTTGTATGTGGAAGAAAATGGTCTTATTTTTCTCATTGCAGAGTCAAAATACCCAACACCCAAAGTTATGGAAGTTTATTTTGGCTCACAGTTTGTACACGTTTAGTTCATAATCAGCTGGCTGCAAGGCAGAGGGGCATGGCAGAGAGGGACTGCAGAAGAGAAGCAGTTCATGGCATGCAGAGAGCAGCAGAGCAGAAGGCAGCATGCAGCGAAGTAGCAAGGCAGAAAATTGTAAGCAACAAGTAACTGGCAGCAAGCTTCTTGCACGGACCCCCTTTCTGTCTCTTACAGTCTATCCAGACTGCACACCCTAAGGTGCACAGCACTCAGAACTAAGTCAAACCAATTAATGAACTAATTTAGTAATCACACATCTTTGATTCCAGCATCACATACTCTAGATCCAGCCACCTCCAAAAAACCCCATCTATGATCTCATAAGGCTTTTGGGGTACATCTAGATGCAAGCCATAACAAAAATGAACCAGTATGTATGCCTGTGTGAAGGCAGGACACAAAGCATCTATCTGGATGGCAGAAACCCCTCTACTTTAAAATAAAGTGGGGTCAGGCACAGCTACAATCAGTTAGTGCTGGGGTGAGACCAGGCAGAGAACAGTAGTAAGCATCTGTTGAGGACGTTGCTGGTGGAGGACCCTATGCTCAGGGTTCTTTCTGTGTTGTTTTATACATTTTTGGGTACTTAGCTCTATAGTCTTTAATTATGTATGCTTTAACTGCCTGAGCATCTGTCTTTGCTTGTGGAAATGTGCTCCCCATGAGCATGTCAGTCTTGTTCATCATTATTCCTCCTGGCCTGAGACAGGGCCTAGAATGTATTACATCTAATAAATACTCAGTGATTGAGTGAAAAAGTGATTTCATTTAGCATACCCTCTTCTAGGCCTGGACTTAATTGGAAGAACTACCCTAAAGGAGTCTTTTGGGAAGGTGGGACACCAAATAGAGGGCTAGGGGCTTGGAGAGAGATGATGTATCAGTCAATAGCCATAAAAAAACAGATTTAATGTAAGATCTCTCTCTCTCCACATATATTATATATGATATATACATACACAAAGTAGGGTTATAACGGACACCTGCAGAGTCAGATGTGGAAGAGGTGAAAAGGGCTGTTTGCACACTGTTGATGGGAAAGCTCTAGTCCAAGGCCTGGAGCTCACTGTGGGTTCCCGTGCAAGTTATATCTGGAAGCTGAGGGGTCAGCACTGCAGGACTGAAGAGTGTGTGTTGGAAGCCAGGAACCTAGAGCTCCTCCAAAGAAGTAGAAGCAGGGTTCCCTTCCCTCTTTTTATTCCATTTAGGTTATAGGACTGTTGGTTGGTTCCACTCCATCCTAGGGTGGTTCTTTCATTGTCAGTAAATTCATCCATGCACACCAAGAATTGTGCTAATCCAATCAGCTGTACCTTTATTACTCAAGTGGACACAACTGTTCCTACCACAAATGATTTCCAGTTGGGGATGGGGAGCTGCTGTTTGAGAGGGCCCAAGAATTCAGCACATGAGGGACAGGGAGATGGCTCAGTAGAATAAGCGCTTCCATGGCAAGTGCAAGTGTCTGAGTTCAATCCCTGGTTCTGCCAAAAAAAAAAAAAAAAAAAAAAAAAAGGAATTCAGCACATGGACAAAGTTTCGCTCAGAACCTCAAACCCCACTAGTACTCACCATCTGTGTGACCTACGCTAAGTGTCCTTCTTATTAGCACCAATTTGTTTGGTTGACATTTGCAAATTCAGACTGGTTGATACAAAATGGAAGGAAAAGATGGAGCTAAGAAACTGAGAACTAAGAGTGTGAAGCATTTAGCGAGAGCATGTGGTGCCTGCTTGCAATCCTAGCTTCTCTGGAGACTGACGTAGGAAGGTCAGAAGTTCGAGACTAACCTGGGCAGCTTCATGAAGCTCTGTCTCAAAATCAAATCTATACTCAGTGATATTTAGTAGCTTGCATAAGCCCTTGGATCCCCAGAATTAAAAACATACACACACACACACACACACACACACACAAATACATACATACATACATGCATACATACATAAATGTGTGAGGTTGAGTGCTGGGAAGTCCTCTTCAGGATGCTCTTGACTAGAGCTGTTGTTTGCAAGACTCTAGACTCCTGGCATCAGTGCATCCAGCAATGTCAGAGGCAAGCGTAGGAATCAGAGGACACACAGGAAAGGAAGAGAGGGGGCAGGATCACCCTGCTACTCTGTAATCAGCTTATGAGTTATAGAATATGATGTGAGCTCCTTAGTAATGTCACATGTGATTATGTGGGTTTGCAGCCTATTTTTCCTAAATGCGGATTTTGTTGGCAACTAAATGCATGCTAACAACGAAAGATTTAGTTACATTTTGGGTAAGTCCAGAAGACTTTGGACTTGTCTTTGAAACATTGAAAATGAATTGAATTTGCATTATTTAAGTGGCTTATTCTGATTAACACTGCTATCTCTTAAGATTTAAAGTTTCAAAGATTTAAGAGTGGGTATTTCAGCAGCAACAATGACATCTAGGGGTTGGTTTCTATAGGTTTAATCTTAGATATCCTTTACATCTTGAAAAGTGAAAGTGCTAACATGCTGGTAGAATCCAGGATGTCATCTTGGACTCTATGAACTTGGTCTATGGCCAGGGCAACACTGATGAATCAAGGAAAGAAAAAGCTGAAAGTAGCTCTGGCTGTCATCTAAGACAAGTGTTTTCCCTCTCAAACTATGACATCCCTCAGTTTGCTTGATATACTCATTTCCTTTTCTCCCTCTCTCCCTTCCTGTGATATTGAGGACTGAACACAAGGCATTCACGCCAAGCTACACCCCACTCCTTCAATTTTTTTTTTCTTTTTGAGACAAGGTCTTGCTATGTTGCTAAAACTGAACTTAGATTTGTGATCCTATTGCCTCAGCTACCCAGGATTACACCTAGCTTCCTTGCAACCTTTTAGCCTGCCCTGTGGTGTTCTCAGCATTCCTATTTAATCCTGGATGGCTATTTATGGATGGTAGAACTCCTTGCTTGCTCTATGAGGAACCAGGCTTCAGGTTCTAGATCTTTCTGATTTATTTCATTATATGAGGAGACACTGGAGCAAGTTTTGGTAAGTCACCTCATGTTCATCTTATGTTTTTAAGAAGATTCTTTTAAATAGAGATTCTGTCAATCTCTGTTATGTGACTTCAACTGTCGGATTCAGAGACTGTGTTTGGTCTGTTGCCAATAAGTCAGTCAAATAATAGCATTCAATGAGCACCATCTGGGTGCAATCCTATGTTTGTTTCTGTCTGTCACTGTCTCTGTCTATCTCTCCTTCTCTGTCTCTGTCTGTGTCTGACTGCTTCCCTCTATTCTCATCCCCTCTTGGGGATTAGGACCTTTAAATAAATAAATAAATAAATATATTTATATTTATATATATTTATATATATATATTTATATATATTTAATATATATATATTTAATATATATAAATATATATATATATTCCTGCTCTTGAAAAATGTAGTTTAAAGTACTTCAAACACGCATATTAACAAGAAATAAACTACTCATAAAAGCATTTATGAGCATAGAGGAAAGATGTACAAATATTCAGATGATGTTTAAGGTTTCTATCAGTATGAAAATGCTATGTTTTGTGCAGATTAAAATTAGCACCCTAGTACACTGATACGTAATAATTTTGGTGTTGCAACAAGAATAATAGCTATCTTACAGATTTTTTTTTATGTTTTAATGAAATCAATGCAAAGTAGAACTTGTATCCATGGATGGCTGAGGTGACTGTTGGTGCTCTTAATTTCTAAGGTGGTTTCTCGGCCATTTGCTGAATGATTTCAGAGCCAGCCGAGTGTGGTACCACTATCAGGATGTGTATCGGAATCATCTAATTTTCTGACTATCTTAAGATGGACCAGGAAACAATTTTCCTTTCAACCCTGTTGGCCTTCCTGTTATTCCCTTTAGTGTTTTATTTATTTATTTATTTATTTATTTATTTATTTATTTATTTATTTATTTATTTATTTATGTATTTTTCTGTTAAAACAAATAGATTGTACAGAAATGATGCATCCCAGCTGTCAATGTCACCTTCTAAAGAGCCTCTTATGCCTTCAGATACACTATCAGTTTGGAATGGGAAAGGTTTATTTTGGCTCACAGTTTCATCAGTTCCTATACATGATGGTTTGACCCTTTCACTGTAGCCTTGAGGTAGCACAGTATATCATGTTGGGAAGGTTTGGCAGAGGAAGCCTGGGCATGGTGGCCAAGTATCAGAGAGAAACAGGAAGAGGGTGGGGCCCAATATTACCTTCAAGGGCATGCCACCAGTAAACTAACTTCTTTCCAGTAGCCTCCACTTTCTAAAAGATCTGTTATCTCTCAATAGTACTATTGAGGCTGAACACCTAGATCTTTAGCACATGGGTTTTTGTAAAGCAGGAAGTTAGGGCATGGCAAACTGGCTGGATAATAGGGCATGGCCTGTCAATCATGGAGAATTAAAAAGGAGGCTGGACAGTAGAGAGAATGACTTGTCATTCACAGAGAGTCAGCTTCTGCTGACTGGATCCAAGAGTGGAAGAAGTGTGTAAAAAATGGTAGCCATAGCTGGGCATGGTGGCGCAGGCCTGTAATCCCAGCACTTGGGAGGCTGAGGCAGGAGGATTGTTGTGAGTTCGAGACCAGTCTGAGCGACAAAGTGAGCTTAAGGCCAGCTTGAGCTGCATAGTGAGACCCTGTCTCAAAAAGACAAAAAAAAAAAAAAAAAAAAAAAAAAAAAAAAAAAAAAAAAAAATGGTAGCCATTGGTCTCATCACCTGTTCTTTGTAATCTTCCAGTGATCTGTTGTGCATGCAGGGAATATTTTTTCTCTCCTTTTTGCTTCTGCTATTTCTTCTTTTTTCTCTTCCTCCCTTTTTATGTTTTAGTGAAAGCAGTGTAAAATGGAACCTGTGTCTATGGTGACTGAGGTGACTGTTGGTGCTCTCAAGCTCTAAGGTGGTTTCTGGGCCACTTTCCAAATGATGCAGAGGCAGGTGAGGGTGGTAGTGCCTATACCACTCTCAGGTAGTGGTAGCTCTGCAAAGGGAGCAACTACAGAGGGAAATATAACTTTCAGGTCACCTCATCTCTTCCAATGAGGCCCCACCTAACAGCATAGTTAGCTCTGAGCTCATAAATGGATGAATCTATCAGTGAATTCAGTGGCCTCATGATCCAGTCAGATACCACACACATAAGAATTTGAGGGACATTTAGATCAAAACCAAACATTTCATCCATGCCTCCCCCAAATTCATAACCATCTCACTGTGCAAATTTATTTAGTTCATTCATAAGTGTTTAAGAATCCTAGTCAAAAGTCTTCTCTGAGACTCAAGGAAAACCTTTAGCTGTCCCTGTTTAAAAAGAATTAAACACTGCAGCCATACAATGGGCAGAGTAAACATTCCTATTTTAAAAGGGGGGAATAGACATGATTCAGACAAAAGCAAGACCAAAACTCAACAGAGAAAGCATTAGAGCCTGTAGTTCCATGTTTATCACCTAGGACAAGTTGTAGAGAGTCATGAACTACAAAAGGCTTGGGTAACCCCATGACTGTGTCCTGGCTGATTATACCCCCTCTCTCTTGCAGTGACTTCCCTCATTGCCTGTAGCATTCCTAAGCAGGTATTCCATACTCCTGACATCTCTAACTTCCAAGGACCTCCAACATCCTTTTGGTTTTACTCTCGCAGTGTCATGTATCCCCTTTCAGTAGCACGTTGCCTGGCCTTCGAAGCCTTCTGAAATCTGAGTGGAAGCCTCCTTGATCCATAATTCTTGTATTCTGCATGCCTGTAAAACCAGCATCATGTGGATGATGCAAGTTTGGCCACCTGCTTGAGAAGTAGCCTGACACTCTTGGAGCATGTCTAATGCAGCTTCTGAATGCCTGGATTGCTGAGCACTGTGAGATGAATTCTGAGGCATGGATTCCTACCCAGACTTTATAGAGAAGGGGATCTTGGGGCTCTGTTCTCTAATGAAAGCTTTGTAGTTCTGTACCCTTGAGCTTGCAAAAGGTAGTGTCCTCCAGATTCCTGAGATGCCTTTGAGTCATGTTTCTTATTATCCTGATACAAAATATTTGAGTTCTTTATAATTCTGATGTTCATCAAACATACTCTCCTTTGCCCCAGCTTTGCAGATGATTCCTCTCTGGAAACTGAAAACATTTTATACCAGCTTTTTGGTTCTTGCTCTAGATCTGGCTAAAAGCCATCAGCAGTACCCAAGCCACAACCTGAACATGGACTATCTTGGATTTTCCTCTGCCAGATTAACCAGTTCACTGCTCTCAATCTCAGTCTTCTGCAAAATCTCAGGTCATGAGCAAGATATAGACAAATTTTATGCCAGAGAATAACATACAGAGCCTCAAGTTCAACTGTGAGTGGAACCCTTGCACAGCATAGTCTTTACTGTCTACATTTTTATCAGCATGCTAGTCTTTTAATTTCCAACCAGAATTTCCCATGAAGTCTACAATATTCTAAGGCTTCTTGAACTGGCATTTTCAAACCCTTCCAATTTCTTCCTGTGAACTAGAGTTCCAAAGAGTTCTAAACTACATGGTCTTACACAATCACAGAAATGACTCCACTTCTTTGGTGTCAAAGTCTGTCTGAGAGACTTTTGGTTCCTAAGAGAAAATACTTAGCCAGTATAGCTTAAAAGAGGAGAGGCTTACTTGCACACATGTGTCTAGCAGATCCAGCCCATAGTTAGCTGATGCCATGGTGAAAAGGACATGGTGGAAGGGTCTGATGGAGGAAAGCTGCTTGCATCATGTTGGCAAGGAAACTGAGAATGAAGGAAAGAGCTGGAGAGGGAGATATACCCTATCAAGTCAGATCTCCTGTGAACTGCCTCTTCCATCAAGTCCCTACCTTCTAGCAGCATATTCAACTTTGAACCTATCAATGGACAGATTTACTATTGAATTAGTGCCCCTGTGATCTCATCATCTCCCACACATATGGTAACCTGGGCGAACATTCTAGATCTAAACCATAAGCTGTGCCTTATTTGAATTCTTGATTAACTTCAGTGGGCATCTGTGTTGTGTCTGAAGAGTTTCAGTTGCTTGAGTAGTTTCATTAATGGAAGGTCCTCCTGCCTGTTAATATGAAAATGATATAGTATAAAGGGGCAGTTGGTATGCCAATTTTACATCATTGGGTTCATCTAGCTCAGAATTCCTGTAATCTATGCCCTTGGAAGACAGACTAGAAGATGGGGATTGCACTGTCACAGCTCTAGGGAAGAAATGTGTTATAGTTCAGATAAAAAAATGTCCCATAAAGAGCTCATATATTCAGACATGGTGCTCTTGGGAAGTGATTGTATTATAAAGCCCTGCACTCATCAGTTGGTTAATGCATTGATGAACTCATAGCTGAATGTGCTATTAGGAGGAGGGCCTGATTGTCCAAGTATGTCACTGAGGACATAACCTGAAAGGATATATTCTTGTTCTTGGCTCCTCCACCACCTCTCTGTCTCTGTCTCTGCCTCTGCCTCTCTCTCTGCCCCTGCCCCCACCCCATCCTCGCCTCCACCTTTATCTCCATGTCTGTCCTGTTTCCTTATGCTTCCTGGCTGCTATTCGTTGTTGTAGGTTAATCTGCTTTCCTCCACCATGTTTTTCTGTCATGCTCTTTCTGCCTTAGAGCCAGTCAGTCATGGACTGAAGCCCCTAAAACCATGAGCTGAAATAAACCTTTCCTCCTTTAAGTTGTAAGTCACAGTGAGTTTGGTGGCATACACTCTATTTCTATCAATCTGGGAGGCTGAGGGATGAAGATCCCAAGTTTGAGCTCAGCTGGTACAACTCAGTGCTAGAGAGAGGCCCTATCTTAAAAAAGTAGGACCAAAGGTACAACTCAGAGCAAAGGCTCTGTGTTGAGTCTCTTGTACCACAAAAAAATTGTGAGTAACAAGTATTTTATCCCAGTAATTGGAATGCTGACAAATACAAACTGTGTTCAACTTTCCTTTGGTTTTTCCTATTTCACTAATCTTGGGTTAAGTAGAACCCTGATGTTTTATCTGTACAGAAGAGTTTAATTTGGACCAGAGATTTATAATTTGTAATCTTATTTGAAAGAAAAAATAAAAAGTAGACTCAAGGGAACAGTGTTTTATTGTTCAAAGTCCAGTCCCTTTGGGTTATTTTAAAATTGCTTTTATGGTTATCCTAGTATTCAAAGTCAAGAGAAATAGCATTGTATAGAGGTTAAGGTGCAGGGTCTGTGTCTGGGCTTCCAGGATCTCTTCCTGGCTTTTTCACTGTCATTTTGTAGCTGTCTACCCCCAACTGCCCTGATACCACATGGGGGATAACATTCCCCACTTCACAGCATCACCATGCCAATTTTATGAAATGAGTACAATAGAGAATGCTTAAGACAGTAAGAAAGACCATTTACAGACAGTCCTTGTAAAAAGACCATTTAAGAGTTAGCATTATTATGCCTTGAAAAGTGGTGGGATGTGTGCTTTTACTTATTCCAGTGTATGGGAGGGTTTGTTGTTCATGAACTCTCTCATTCACTTTTTAGAGTTATAAAGCTAGCAGTGTAGATAGTACAAAGAAGAGACTACAAGCATTGGAAAATCCATGCTTTGGGGAAGAAGTTAGGTTCTAATTAGATTAAAAAGGATCTCTATAAGCAGAGCCATAGAATGAATGGGGTCCAAGTATTACCTGAGTGTTGGCTGTGTGGGGGCTGCTGTGCCAATCAGTAGGAATGCAGTGGCATAAAGAGCAAATCTGTGCTCATGCACACCTTAGAATCCAGAGGGAGACAGAAATAAGCAGGTACGCAGAGACTAATAACCAAGGTAATGTCATGGTAGGAAGAAATGAGAGCAGAGTGAAAAAGTAGAGACAGGATGTGGGAATCCTGTTTTAGAGAAATGGGATGATCAGAGGAGGCTGCCCTGAATGCTCTCAGAAAGACCAATTCCAGGGATGAATTTTCCAGCCCTTGGAGGTCTTTCAAGGGCATAGACCTGGGCTGAGAAACACCGAGCACAGCAAAGTCTCCCAAGCCAAGTGGGGGTGCAGGGGATATTGAAGCAAATGACTAACATGGATTAGCACCCCAAAGACAGAAGTGTTTTGCTGTTCTGTTGTGGGACCCAGAGAAGGGGAGTGGGAGGAGTGAGGCTGGTCGTGCCTCCCTCACCTTTGTGAAGGCTGTTGTGGGATCGGGTAGATTTTTACAGCTCATGCCCCAGCACACAGCCCTTGCTTCCCTCCAGCTGGTGCCACATCAAACTAAGCCTCCCTCTTCCTCTCAGGACTGGGAAGCTGAAGCAGGTGCAGTGAGGCCAGCAGAAAGCCCTGGAGCAAATGGGATTTTAAAGTTGTTAGGGCATTTTGGCATTCAGTTCCCTGAGATGAACAAAGTGTCTTGTCTAGTAATTGCAATTAATGGCTCTGCTATTCAAGCACATCCGTCAATAAATCTCCTCTAATAACCGATTGGGCACAGTCGTTGCCATAGTTATGTCTCTAAATTGAGCCCAGGGTAGTTGGCCATGACACTGACCTTACTGGGGTCAGGGCTGCTTCCTGACTGTATGACTCCATATCCCAGGAATTAAAGCTACCCTCCAAATGATTGGCTCTGAGCCAGCTGAAAGACAAGTTCAGCCCCTCAGCTTAACTGCCTGGAGATTTCCTGTAAATCTCTTAAATGTGGAGTAAAAATCTTTGAAACTCTGTAACATGGGAGGTTGTAGTAATTCTGTCCAATCTGCTTTGGGATGTGATCAACAGGGAGGCCTTGCATCTGATTGGCAGTTACTGGTGTACATAATAGCAGGCAGGCTTCCTCTTAGAGTCATTGGCTCAGGAGGCCTGGATCTCTTCATAAAGTTATTTTCTTCATTTATTCCCTTTTGGAAAATTCCTTCTCCCTTCTTGAGGAGACCTTGTATCTCCTAAGTGTACTTTTCAGCTCTCACATGTCTGTCATTCTCAGCCACCATGCTTGTTGTTACATTCAGGTTCAGGTTCAGGTTCAATTCCTTGAAGCTCTGGCTGTAATTTAATGACCAGATCTGCCCATGCCTCCTTTTGTGTTATCACACCTTGGTTCCTCAGGAGACCTCAGATTTCTAGAA